>JAFNEN010001626.1:0-25818 GCA_019343175.1 Oedothorax gibbosus | reverse complement strand
ATATATGACGCAGGAGAATGAAGTTGAGTTTTTTTTGGTATTGAGTAGGTTTATTGACTGGGTTTTTTTGTTAAAAAGTTTTTTATATGAGTCAGATAGGTTTTATATAAGACGGTTTTTTATAGTTTTTGTGACTTTATTATTTTAGAAATTATAAGTTTTAAAAAATTTATAAATTTTTTTTTTTGATAAATTTTTATTAATCTTTTCAAAAAACTTTTTTTTTTTTATTTTTAAACAAAAAAATTTTCCCAGTGAAATTCTCTTTCTAGATACTTATTTCTAAAAAAACACACAAAATTTATGAAAATCCTTTTTTATTTAAAAATTTTTTTACAAAAAATAATTTTATTCATAATAAATTGTTTTGTAAAAAATTTTTAAGTAAACAAATGCAATACATTTTTCAACTTTGAAACAACTCGATTAACATGATGCCATTAGGCAACGTTTTTGGGACCTTTGGGGCAGTAATGAATGATTTCAAAAACTGAGATAAGAGGTAAATTACACGCCCCCTACTCCTTCTCTCATTGGTTCTTTATGATACAAAATTTTCACTCTACCGATATGTGTCTGAACTGTTTTGATGAGGGCTACACATCAAATAAACATGTCTTTGACTCTCATGTCAGGACACAATATCATCTTGTTTTAACTGTTTTTAACATGTCTACTTAGCTAAATCCTACTTCACTAATAATAAGAAAATTAAATCTTGTTACTTTTAAATAATTTGACCAAAAAAATCAACATTTATCTATGAATAAATAGAATGGCTTAAATTAGAAAAAATATTTAATGAATTTTAAATGGAAATTTATACAAAAATACTAGAGGGAGGTTATTTAACCTACTAAAAATTCACGTTAAAATTAATTTGCGTTTAGATTTCATTTAAAATACAGTATATCAAAGTATAATTAATTTTAAAGAATAATATAACATTAATATGTCGAATATTTTATATATTAGAAATTTTTGTCATCCTAAAAATATAATTAAAATTATATTACTTGAATATTTAAAACATAATTCTTTTAAACGGTTTGGTTCCTTTAATATAATAATATAATAAAGTCAGTTGGGCTGTTCCACGAAAATGTCAACCTCAGTACCAAAATTTCAAAATTAAGTACATACTTCGTGTCCATACCAATTTTTAAAGATTGGAATCTCTGTTTTAACCACACTGAATTTATTTTTGAAATTTTATTTTTTATTGAAGAAAAAATTGCTTTTTTCGAACCTGTAAAAAAAATCCATAATTTTAAGTGTTAGATTTCTTCCCTTTCGAAACATTTTTTTCCAAACTTTCCATATTTTTTTAAAAAAAAAAAAAATTATTCAATTGTTCCCTACATTTAAAGTAACATTCTATGCTCTTACCCAAATCAAAAGTTGCAAAATTACTTTAAGGGATACATTTATTTACCCCTTTCATAAAATGTCAGTCAGTTACCAAATTTTTTTTTTTGAATTTCAGAATTTGGCTGCAGGATCTTTATAAAAGATATTCTCCTGTTTTCAATAAGTACTAAATAATCAAATGGGAAAAAATTTTAAAAAAATTTTAATTGTACGGTTAAAATTCTTGGTAACTGACTGCATTTTGATTGGTACTGACTGAATAGGTTAGCTGGCTATTAATTTACTTTTATTACCCAGTATTGCCTTGCATAAATTATTTTTTATAATAAACTCAAACTTTCGTGTTGATTCAATCACATGTTGGTCTTTTTATTAATGTGAACAGACGATCAGTTTTAAGCAGGACAGTCCCGCTTTTTGTTCAACTGACCCGTGTATGTTTCGTGTCGACCCGTGTTGTTTATTAATTCTCATATATTATGAATGTACAACTAATTTTGGGTTTTCTCTCATCAGACATGGGCGGCTGGGGAGCTCAGTTTGTTAAGGCTTTTCGCCTTGCAAGCGGAAGGTTCCAGGTTCGGGTCCGGGCATCTCAAAAATAACTGCCGACCTTATAAACGGCCCGTGCAGCCGAAAATGTCTGATTAATAATACCCCATGTAGAGGGAGTGCACGTTAAATATCCTCCAAAGTACCAACGCTGCGTAAGATGTCGCCCTTAATGGTTGCGTTGGGTTCCTACTCAGGTGTCGACTCGTCACCTGACTGTGGTAAGTGGTTCTAAATTACGACGTGCATCACCAATAGCCCTTGTGTAGCTCTAGTGTGATGATAATGCAAACTAAACTAAACTAAACTCATCAGATATGTTAAGTATTTCAGAGATGTCAGTCAGTTACCATTATGTCAGTCAGTTACCAAGGCGTTCTAAAAGCAGGTATTTTTCCAGGGTTCAATATTTTGATATAAAAATTGATGTGCTGGATAGTTCATTTTCTTCCACTTTTAAAATAGGCCTGACTTTTAAAAGCCCCTCTTTTATATTCAAAGAAGAAAATGATATTGAATAACTTGAAGTGTCAATGAAGGTTGCAGATATGTCAGTCAGTTACCTTACACAATTCAATAATTTTTTAAAATTTATAATATCTAAAATTGTAATATATTAATTATTAATTTTTTTAAATATATAACCAATTTTAAAATATATATATATTGTTCTATTTCTAAAATTAATTTTAATTATATTAATTATTATAATATACTAGTTACGAATATATATATATATATAATATATATATATATATATATATATATATATATATAATATAAATATATATAATATATATATATATAATATATATATATATATATATATATATATATATATATATATATATATATATATATATATATATATTTATAAAATATATATATATATATATATATATATATATATATATAATATATATATATATATATATAGATTATATATATATATATATTATATAACATTAATCAATAATTTTATACTCTCACAGTAATTAATCTACTCTCTACTTATAGCAAATTATACACTCACAGTACAGTACTCTCTATAGTGCTTTAAATGAAACATATAGCTTAAAAATACGACAACATTTAAATATATATATATTATTTCTTTATAAAATCGAAGTTAAACTTCTTATCATACAATATCCGCTTTGATACAAAATATTAGTCGAAATCGCCTTATGACAATGAATCATTATTCGATTGCATTTGTATGGTGCAATACTGTGATAAGAAAAATCCGAACTAACCCCACGTGATATCAAAAGAGCCGAAAACACGTGCCAATACTATGATAAGAAAAACCCGAACTAACCCCCACGTGGTTTCAATAGAGCCGATCGATTATCTTATTTAAGGCGTAACTGGTAATGAAAATACGAACTAAAACCAAAAATCACGAGATAAGCAAGATTGCAACCTCGTGATGCAATCGATCACAAGACCCTTCAAATCGAATGTTCCGGAACAAATTATTGCGCAATACAGCACGTGATATATGATTGTATAAAAGCCGAGCTGTTGTTTAACAGATCATTTCTACATCTGCCTTTCTTAGAATTAGACGCCGTTTTTCCGCTTTCAGTAGTGATCTCTACGTTAGTTAGTTTCCAGATATTCGTTTGAAGTTTATTTAGTTTTGAGAAGGTAAGTCTGTTTTTAATATTTATAATAAGTTGTAGTATTTTAAATCTTATTTATCGGTGTTGTTTAATTCAATAATTGTATCTTTTTTTAAATTTTGTATTAAAACCTATTTTTAATTTTAACGTGTAATTCAGAATATTTATAATAGCGTGTTAAGAAATATAGTTATTCAGCTAATATGTAAGTAATCTTTTTAAATAATATATAGTTATTCTATTAGCGTTTAATAATTCAGAATTAATTTCAATATTTTTTTAATAAATGACTAAACCCAATGTCTTTTTTCTAGTGTTTAAATACCATTAATATTTAAATGCCTCGTGGTTTATAATGAGTTTTTACCAAATCTGTTTTTCAAAATATTTTGAGCGTAGTTAAATTCAAAGTTAAATTAAAAATGTCTCTTGGAGGAAAAAGAAAGGGTAGTTTGACTGTAACAGTGATGAAGAAACTGCAAAGCTATTACACTAAGGCGATAAAAGAAAATGCTCCCAACATACCTAGAATGAAGACAGCTATATTTGCCAGTTTACACCATTGTATGTCCACTGACACTAAGCCCCAACACACAAAGTGTCCTGTTGGCGAAAAATCGTGGTGCTTTTTTCAGAAAGCTATGGCTTTAGGTCGAAAGCCGTCAAGCCATAGAAAAATGAAAGTCACCTTGTCACCATTAGTCGTAGAGAAAATTCTACCTGCATACCAACGTCTGGCTTCAGATGAAATTTTGTCTCGCTGCATATCAGCAAAAACTCAAAATATTAATGAGAGTTTGCATAGCTGCATTTGGCGAAAGTGCCCGAAAGAGGTCTTCGTTTCAAAGAAAAGACTGTAATTGGCTGTTACATCTGCTGTGAATGAACATAATTTAGGCTACGTTGGTGCTTTAGAACTACAAAATGAGGATGTAAATGATAGTTCTTTGAATTTGGGCCAAAAGCGTGATAATCGCCGAGTACAACAGAAGAAAAGAAAAAGTACAGCTGCTTACAAACAAACGAGAAACACAAAAAAGTACAAAAAGATAGCAACTCTAAAAAAAGTTGAAAAAAAAGAAGGAAAGGTCTATGGCGCTGGCATTGCTAATTAATTCAGTATATATTTTGTTAAATATTTATATTTGCAAAACAGTAGACTCATGCAGTAGACCAATGTACCCCATAAAATAGTGATTTTTTATAAATGTTATCAAATTTTAGATGTTAATTAGGTTTAATTGTTAATTAAGCTAATTGATTTTTCTCTGATAAAAGGTCTGTCAAGAGTCTACTGTTTTTTTCTTTCGCATTGAAACTATTAATAATTTGGTAACAATACATTACATATTCAATCCTAAAGCTTTTTCTCTGTCCTATACTACGAAAATTTATTTTTATGGTTTTGTAACCTTTATATTATAACTAAATTTTTTAAATAATTATTATCTGTATGACTGTTGCTTAACCAAACACTATAAATAACAATATTTTAATAATACATCATATTTTGCTTACTTTTTTGTGTGTCAATAAACTAATTTTCATTAGAATCATAAAAATGCCATTTTCTCCAATACTAGAAAATGGTCGTTTTGTAAATTTCGAATTGTTCCACGCGCATCAATTATTAATTAATTTTTTAAAGGTTACAATCATGACTTCCTCAAGTACGTCACATTATAATTTGGATATGATACTGAGGATTTAGTGAATATTTAGCTTTAAAATTATTAATTTTTTTTTTGACTTTTTGATGTATTTTTTGAAAAAATGAAATTTAAACCTAGTTTTACCCAAAAATATACTTTATATAATTGTTATTGTATCCATTTTCCAATGAAACACATTCAAATTATATAAAACTGGTAAAAAAATAAAAAAATAAAAAAATAAGACGCGGGGAGCAATTTAAAATTTGACAATTTTAAAACTTAAAAAATTAAATATTTCAAAATATTATCAAAATTTTTTTTAAAAAAGTTATTTATCAATTCTTACTTAAGATATTGCACTGTGGATAAAAAATTGGACTTCTAACTATAAAATTAAAAAAAAAAAGATTTTTTAACTCCATTGTACCCTTAATATAACTTTGAAAAGTCATGTTTGATAAATATGTTTATAAAATAATCTTGTATATTTCAGACTCGTGTCGCGTCTCCATCGACCATGCTGAAGACCTTGGCTCCATCGGCTGCACCTACATTCGTCCACGTAATTTTTTTAAGAACTAATCCCTTTTTACTAAAATAATTATAACTATTCATTATTTTTAAATGTTTTTTGAAAAACACGTCTTCTTAAACATTTCAGGCCTCGCCATCGACCAGCACCGTAGATCCTACACCAGAGGTTATGCCCACATTGAAGGCAATATCGCCACTGGCCACGCACCGCCTTTTGCCCACGTCAAGTTTTTTAAAGATAATGTAGTACATTCTTTTAAAATATTTTCTAGAATCAACTTAATGATTTTTTCCCTTTAATTAAGTTTCTAAAAAATTTAATTATTACAAAATGTAACATATAGGTCTTATTGTTTCAGGTGTGTACCAACTGCCGCAAAACCTTCACGAACAAGAGTAACCTGACTCGACACATGAAGGCCCAAGGAAAAGGGCTGCATTGGGTTCGACTGCAAAGTCTGCGACAAAGTCTTCACTCGTGAGGACAACTTGACTAGACACATGAAGAAACATGAGTCTGAAGAGCACGTAAGTTATTAATCTATTAGTATATGATACATTAAATAAGCTTATTGATTTAAAAAGAATAGTTTAGAAAAAAGATTTTTTTCTAATGTGAGTATATCTATGATGATTATTTCACAAGTTCTTATATTTCAAAGATATAATTTAGAATAAAGTTATGTTTTTCACGTATTTATCTAAATTAATGTTTTATAGGTGTGCCCTAAATGCCCCAAGACCTTTATCAGGAAGGACGCGTTGACCCGTCACCTGGCTACCCACAACAAGCCGGTAAGTTTCATTTTTTTAGCTGTATAAAAGAAACTGTATTTAAATGTATATGACTAATTCTTTTTTTTATATTTTAAGTCAAGCGTCCTTAACCACGCCCCCAACCCGCTGCATCTGCCTCCGGTACCAAGCGCCGGAGGGCAGAGAAAGTGAGTGACGTTTTCACCACCCGGACTATCCGCCCCACTGAAGATGCTGCCGAGGACCTGCTTCTCTTCATGGAAGAGGCTCGACCACAAATCACCGCTGCCTTGGAGGAAGACCTCACAGTGAAGGGGCCCATCAAGTGGTACGCGGTTGTCAAGTGCCATTTCAGCCGCTCCACTCCTGAAGGGGGGAAGGAGTATGCCACTCCTTTCTTCAGGAGTAAGGTCGCCACCCAACTCGACATGGCCAAAGCTCAACTTAACATCGACGAGGCTTACGCTAAAATGTTGTACTCGTACGACGAGTTTTTGGTAAGTGGGAGCGGCTGGGTGTTTGACCACACCATCCACCTAGACATCCAGACAGCCGTGTACCAGCCCCTCGCTGGTGGCAGTAGCTACATCCCCCTTCCCGACAAGCTCGCCAGCAAGAAAGCCCTCCTCAACATTCAGAATGAGGATGAGAAGTGTTTTCTCTTGTCCACCCTCGCAGCTCTTCACCCCGTCCATTGGAAACACAACGCCAACAGAGTCGCCCACTACCAACCCCCACGAAGCGGAGATTCGCATGGATGGTATCCAGTATCCGGTGGCCCCCTCCAAAGTGTCTACCGTGGAGAGGTTAAACTCCAACCTCCGCATCAACGTCTTCGGATACGAGGACGAGGAGGTGTTCCCTCTCCACAGTCCACATACATCTCCAAGAAAACCCAGGAGGAGGTCATCAATCTCTTGTACATAGCCGATGGAGACAAGAATCACTATTGTCTCATCCGAGACTTTAGTCGCCTGATGTCTCACGCAACAGGACACAAGAGTGCCAACTACTACTGCTACTACTGTCTCCATCGGTTTTCAACATCCCAGTGGGATAACCATCGACCTTTATAACCATCGACCCTACTGCGGAGAGCATTCCCCGCAGCACATTAAGATGCCCCAAGGTGAAGATGCCATCCTCAAGTTCAATTAACGGAAGTTACGGAAGAAGAGCAGCGGGTGCCGTTCGTCACCTAGTTGGATTCAACCGACGGCTCCACCACCAAGACTGCATAGCACAAGCCCTGTGGCTACTCCTACATCGTCATTGGCCCTGATGGCAAGCCTCACAAGAAACCAGTAGTCCACAGAGGCGACGGAGGTGTAGTAGCCCACTTCTTAGCCAGTGTCATAGCCGAGAAGGATGAGCTAGCCCTAAAGCTCAACGAAGTCATACCAATGCAGTTAACCCCATTCGACCAGATGATCATCAGGAACGCCACCCGCTGCAGTATATGTAAGAAGTTGTTGGGGAGTGACAGAGTGATAGACCACGACCATCTGACAGGTCAGTTTCGTCAAGTGGTCCACAACAAATGTAACATAGCCCTCAGCTTGCGGAAGATGATTCCGGTGGTCTTCCACAACCTGAAAATTTACGATGCCCATCTCATCATGCAAGGGCTAGGTGAATTTCTAGATCATGACATCCACGTCATCCCCAACACCGAGAAAAAATGAATTTCCTTTTCAATTAGCAAGAAGATGGAGAAGTCCCCCGTCACTCTGCAGTTTATCGACAGCTTGGCGTTTCTGAATGCATCGCTTCAGAAATTGGTTGATAATCTCCAGAGTGATCAATTCTCCATCTTGAAGTCTTGTATTACGTCAATCCACATCGACCTTCTCCTGAAGAAGGGCATATACCCGTACGAAATCATGGACCAGTACAGCAAGTTTACCAATACTTCGCTGCCAACCATCGAAGACTTCTGCAGAACTCTCACGGACGCTAACATCACGGAGGAAGAACATCAACATGCCCAGTAAGTATGGAAGGCATTCCGGATTAAAAACATGGGAGAATACCATGATCTCTATGTGATGACGGATGTCCTCCTGCTGGCTGATGTCTTCGAGAACTTCCGAAAGCTGACCATGGACAACTACGGGTTGGATGCGGCACACATGTTTACAGCGCCAGGATAGGCGTGGCATGCCGCGCCGCCCTCAAGATGACGGGATTATAGCTGGAACTTTTCACTGATATTGACATGCACCTCTTCATCGAACGGGGGACTCGTGGAGGGGTGTCTATGATATCCCAACGCTACTCCAAAACCAACGTGCCCGGTACCACGACATATGATGCGGCAGAACCCAACCGCCATATTTTATACTTGAATGCTAACAACCTTTAAGGTATTATTTTTTAAGAGTTGTGCTTTCAAATTTATTATTGATTGATATATAATATATATATATATATATATATATATATATATATATATATATATATATATATATATATATATATATATATATATATATATATATATATATATATATATATATATATATATATATATATTATATATATATATATATATATATATATATATATATAATATTTATATATATAATATATATATATATATATATAATATATATATATAATATATATATTTTTTAATGGGTTGGGCGATGTCGCAACCTCTGCCAGTGAACAACTTCAAATAGATGAGTGACACCGATTAAATTACTCCAGTAGTCATTATGAGCTGGACAGATGATGGCGATGAATGATATACCCTTTAAATCCCGTTCCGGCCCAATCCGGCCGAATTGCCCGAGACCTCTGGATACCGTTCTGGCCGAGAATACGACCACGAAAATTCCTCCCCACATCGCGGGGAATGGACAGGGGGGTCGTAAAACACGAGCGGTACCATAACAATAGACTAAAGGATTCAAACATACAAAGAGATGGGTAACAACAGGGTTGCATTTTTTGGCATGAAACTTGTCAGGTGTGCCAAAAAGCAGAAAGTAAACCTTTTTTTTACTGAATTTGACTTTGATATTCTTCCTTATTATATTACATACATATTGGTTTGTTCTTGTTCACCCAGTTTTAAATTGATTTATTTATCACAATTTTATAATCATCTATCTTTACGCAAGTTTTAATGAAACAAGTTTAAGTAAGTTTTTATTAGAAATCACTTATATTTTTAATTAATAGGTAGTAATTAGTAGTATAGAAACTTAAATGATTCATCTTTTGTAACATATAATATTTTAAAAAATGCTGTCTAAAATCTAATTATCAGTAAAAAGAGAAAGAAAAGATTAAGCCTTTTTCGCTGTAACAAGTACCACAATACTTCTTAACTTAAAAATGTGTTCAAATTTTTTTTAAAAAATGCCGCAGTAAGAAGGATTCAACATTATCAATTTGCATTATTTAAACAATGTATTTCAGTTATGGAAAATCTAATGAATATAAAAGTTGCATTAAAACTTTTTAATTCCGCTTATATTTGTATAACAAATAATAATCAACCATCAGTACACAATGTTCAAATATTTGTGCTTGGTTTTACCATATTAATGATTTTTATTACCAGCAACGGCTGTGTGGTGAAATGTTTGACTATACTTTCGGTATTCAGTTGAACTATTTTTCAGATTTCGGAAACAAAACCATGATAAATGGTTCAACAGAACACCAAAAATATGGTGAAACATTTCAAACACAGCCGTTGCAGCTACTAAGAAGTTAAGAACATATTTTTAATGAAACCAATCGCCAATTTTTTAACAGTGAAAATCAATTGAAAAGACATTAGGATTGCGTTTTATTTTCCACAATACGTTTATAACGTTAAAAGTGGAAGCGTATAAACGGGCTTTGTTCGTCCCCCACTTTCTTAGCCCAAACTACAAATGCTATATACGAGTGTAATACGTCGAAAAAATTAGCGCATCAAAATTAGAAGTAATTGAAAAGCTCAGAAAAAAAAATCGAATCCGAAGTTTATTTATATTTAAAAAAACTTGGAAGGCAAATGGTTTTTGTGATAATATATGTCACAATGAGATTATTTGATGGTACGTTTTACCTGTTTCGAAAGAGAGACGTTCTGTTTTTTCTAAGCAGGCGTAATTTTACATTTACATTTAATCATTTATAAATTAATAATGACGTCTTAATACCATAAATATTAATTTTGGCGAAATTTTATCATCGTCTTTTTTTATATATTATTTAAAAATCAATACGTTCAGTTATGTTTTGTATGTTGGTATGAAATGCATTCCTTCTTTAAAATAGTTTAATTTTAACTTTGAAAAGTTTAATATCGAACTAAATGTTGTGTTTGGAGCACGGTTTTTTAGAACTGCTTTCACACAAAATTTGTATATCTAAGTGTCAGTTTCTGTTGCAAACCTAATTGTTTGAGAATATAGGTGCGGCAGGTCTAGAGTAGCGCATTGTGGAAAAAGCATGTAAGGGCAATTGGATACTATAATTGCTTTCTCTTTCTTTTTTTACGAGACTCATCGTGGCGCGACGCGTTGACGATTTTCTGTGCAACACATGAGTGGTGAGGTCATTAGCGGTACCGAAGGCTCTTTTGACATTCGGTGAAAATGATCAGCAATTCCCTCCCCTCAAGATTCCTCCCATCTTCGAAGTACGGGCTCTAGTCTGTTGTAACGGAAAGTTACAATAGATGAAAGGAATAGCTCTAAGGTGACATGCGTCCCCCCACTGAGGTGTAAAAGTGAAACATTGAATGATAGTTCAGGGTTGTGATAATTTTTATAAAAAAAATATATAGATAGATATTTTGATAATATTATTACTAGATATTTAGCTGATTTCCATGAAATGTTTTCAAAATTTCCCTGATTTTTATAAATGATTCTATTTAACGTTGTAATACCTAATTGAATAATATTTTGCCTCTTTATAAAAAATAATATATTTATGGTAATTTTTAAGAAATATCAATATCCCGAACGAAGCAGTAAGAAAATGTCACCGTGGATATTGTAGAAATAATCGACTTGAGTGTTGCAAATAATGCAAAATTTATCAATTCAAAATAATTTTTAAACATAAAATAATCAGCAAAAACATATTATAAAATCATAACAAAAATTTAATATTTGCTAATTATAATTTTCCGACGTGATTTTTTATTTCAATTAAAAAAAATCGATAGTTTATTTAGTAATTAAAATTAGTAAATTCTCTCTGCTGCCGAATCTTCTCAAATTATCTAAATTTTCCTTGATATTTCTACAATTAAAATTTCATTCTAAATCCCCGAATTCCAGGTTTTTCAGTTACAGCTATGTAGTTTACTGATATGTCCAATGCTGGATATAGTTTTAATTTAAAAGACTAAATCTTTTAACTAAATAATTATTGGCCATATTAAAAACAATTAAGGATGAGAAGAAACATGAACCCAATGGAATGATACTTATTTTCCCAACTTTCAAAGATTGGCTGCCAAGTACTTCGAAACTAGGAGCCGCCATCCTACCGATTTATCATTGACTGACAGAGGTCACACTTTGTAGTGTCCGCTGCTAAGTGGCCCGGTGTCAAAGGTCGCTCCGTAGGAGGTCGAATCCATTCAGCGACGGTAGGAGAGTTGTCGCTACTAATTGCCCTGTAGAGGGGAGGGAAATGTGTGGTTTTTTTCAGCCAGAGCTCGGTACCAACCGACATTTGCTTAAAAAATCCTTGGATTTTAGAGGGTTAAAGTCTATGGACCTCAAGCCCTCATCTAATAATTCGAAATTGGTCCCAAATTTGTTAGCTAATCGGAATTATATTTTACACTACCGCAATTTGAAATTATATTTATCTTTAGGCCTTCAATTAACTAAGATACATAGGGCACTTAAATTTAATCAGCGGCCTTGGCTTAAAAGTTATATTGAATTTAATACCCAAGAGCGAGCCAAGGCTACCTCATCATTTCAAAAAGATTTTTTTAAATTGACGAACAACGCAGTCTTTGGGAAGACAATGGAAAATCTGCGTAAGAGGGTAAATATTGCACTTGTGACGGATCCAAGGAGGGCGACGAAATTGGTTGCTGCTCCTGAAATTTACTCGTTCACCGAGTTCAGTAGCAACCTTTTCGCCGTCCAGAGAACTCGTTGGACTTTAACTCTTAACAGACCGGTCCAGTCGGGTTTTTCGATTCTTGATCTGAGCAAGGTTCTCATGTGCGATTTCCACTATAACGTCATCTGCAAAAAGTATGGAGACAGGGCCCTCCTACTTTTCACCGACACAGACTCCCTGACGTACGAAGTGACCACCCCAACCCTGGAGCAAGACCTGCGGCAGCTGAGCGGGTACTTTGACTTCTCGGACTACCCTCCGAGTCCAAGTCATCCTTTGCACAGTACTGCAAACAAGAAGGTCATTGGAAAATTCAAGGATGAGCTGAACAGTGAACATGGATTGGAGTTTGTGGGGCACCGATCCAAGATGTACTCCCTATTAAGCGAGTCGGGTACCAAGCTGGCTGCCAAAGGAATCAACAAGGCAGTGGCGAAGAAGCAGCTGAAGCACGAGATTTTCAAGGCATGTCGGGTATCTTCACGGCCCGTCTCTGTCACTCAATATCGAATTGGTAGCGACCTTCACAAGGTCTATTCCATTCGCCAGACCAAGAGGGCGCTATCGGCGTATGATGACAAGAGATGGCTCTGTGAAGATTCCATTAATTCATACGCCTATGGACATTACCGTATTGCTGTAAGTATATTTTCTTATAAAGTTTTTTTAAATTATTATTTTTGACTTTTTTCTTATGATTGTTATGATTTTTTTAGGAGTTGATGGATGGGGGTGAATAGTTTTTCGGCGTCGAGATGAGGCGGTGTTATCCTTTTAAGAGATGCACCGGGTGGTGGTGGGACCTCAAAAAATAAGAACATTATTATATTACTGTAAGTATCATTTTTTATAAAGTTTTTAAAATTATTACATTGACTTTTTTCTTATAATTATTATTATTATTTAGAACTTGTTTTCAACTAGTGTTAGAACCTCAGGAGAGGTTAGTTTTTCATCATGAGGCGGTGTTATCTTTCTAAAGATGCACCGGGTGGTGGTGAAAGCTCAAAAATAAGAACATTATTGTATTGCTGTAAGTATCATTTCATTTTTAAAAGTTTTAAATTATTATATTGACTTTTTTCTTATGATGGCTATTATCTTTTTAGGATTTGATTTCCAACTAGTGATGGAACCTCAGGAGAGGTTATTTTTTTCGTCTTGAGGGGGTGGAACTTCAAAAAATAAGAACACTATTGTATTGCTGTAAGTATCATTTCATTTTTTAAAAGTTTTACATTATTATATTGACTTTTTTCTTATAATTATTATTTTTCAGGATTCGATTTTCAACTGGTGATGGAACTAGGAGTCAATTTTCCAGCCGGTGGTGGTAGAACTTCAAACATTTTAGGCTTTTAATGTTTTTTCGAAATTATAAGACGCGGTAAAGTGAGGCGGTGTCGTCTTCCTAAAAGATACACCGGGTGGTGGTGGGACCTCGAATATACTAATTTTGGCTTTTTAAAATTTATTCAAAATTATGTCTAAAGCAGGCAACAATGAAGCAGGTAGCACAACAATTTTGGCCAATGTCGCATGAGTATAGGCCAAACTTGGAGCGTATCGGATGAAAGCGATCATTTTCTTCCGATTTTAACCAGATTTCCCCGTTCTTTGAAGTTTCATTCAGGAAATTACAAAAAGTGCAATATTTAATTTTACTGCAATATTATAGTATTTTGCAAGTGTAAAAGGCAAATATTATGTTTCGCAATATTTTTCAATCAAGAATTTCGGATTGTATTTTTTTTTCAAATAATATTTATTATCAAAATAGGGAAAGGTTGTGAATCGATTTTCCCCAAGACTCGGTTGAAATCGGTCAATATTGAAAGTATAATTTCCAGATCTGCCATCTGCGAAGCTTAGTGCGCAATCTTGCTGCCTCCGCCATAACCATTTCGAATCAGCAATCAGCAGTGCATTTCGGTCTTCGTCTAAAAATTGGTGAGTACTGTAATGTGTGAATAAACTAATATAATGTTAATATTTTAGGTTGTAGTAACAAAATATCGAAAAAAACCGTTTAGTTGTTATATTTTTTACACCTGTACGATTAACTTGGATTGGCAATCCTTTGCTTTGTTTACATTTGGCAGATGTGCGTAATTTTGGATCTTTGGATGGATTTAGCTGCTTTCATTTTGAAAACTTTCTTGTTAAGTTAAAAAATGTTTTACTTTCCCCAAATCGACCCCTATCACAACTATATCGTAGAATCGTAGATTAACGATTATCGTAGATTTAACGATATCGTAGAACTATATCGTTAAAGCTCATAACTATTACTTCCAAGAAATTTCTTTTGTTTGTCATTTCCGAAAGCAGCGGGTCTGGGACATAATGCCGACAGCCGAAAACCCGAAAAGCCAAAATCCCGAATGGGTCAAAATTCCGAATGGGTCGAAATCCCAAAAATGGATTTTTGTCCATTTCTCGATTTTTAAAAATATATATTAGAGATTATTTATTTAGTTAGTTATTTAGTTATTTAGTCAGTTAGTTATTTATTCAGTTAGTTATTTAATCATTTAGTTATTTTAGTCAGTTAGTTATTTAGTCATTTAGTTATTTTAGTCAGTTAGTTATTTATTCAGTTAGTTATTTAATCAGTTAGTTAGTCAATTAATTAGTCAGTCAGTTAGTCAGTAAATTAGTCAGTAAGTCAGTTAGTAAACTGAGTGACTAACTAGTTAGTCAGTAACTGACTGACTAACTGACTGACTAACTGACTAACTGACTAACTGACTGACTGACTAACTGACTAACTGACTAACTGACTAACTAACTAACTAACTAACTAACTAACTAACTAACTAACTAACTAACTAACTAACTGACTAACTGATCAACTAACTGACTGGCTGGGCGGCCGACTGAATAAATAACTGACTGACTAACTGACTAATTAACTAACTAAATAATCTCTAATATATATTTTTTTAAATTGAGAAATGGACAAAACTCTATTTTCGGGATTTCGTCCTTGTCGGGATTATGGCCTTTAGGGATTTAGGCGTTCGGGATTCTGGCTTGTCGGGATTTCGGCTTTCGGGATTGTGTCCGGAACCCGAAAGCAGCATACATTTCAATAGATGAATCCAGCTTAATCTACTTTTTTCTGCGAATTCACACATTTCACTCTTATTTTTTTTAGCAAGTGTTAAAATGAAGCACGAAGATGCCGATACAACATCTATTGCCAAGAGAATTGGAAAGGTCCTGGTTGGGTGAACGGATTGGGATGACAAACGACTTCAGAGAAATTAATTTTTAAAACTTAGACATATATTCAGCATCGTTGGATTTGTTAATTAGTTTACTTTCTTCTGTTTCGTTTTATGTATTTAAGTATTTGTATATATTTGATTTATTGTTTTTATAATGTATAATTGTAAGAGTTGTGTATACGTTGCTAATCATTGTAAACGGGTCAAGGCCCAGTACTATAAAATTCATTATCTAGCTATTTTTGAGCAATAAAGCTTGTTATACTATTGTATTATCTTTTTATGAATTAACACTGAAACAGAATTTCACGATGTGGTGATTGGTAAGTATGAAATATAACTAATTTGTTTTATTTAATACATGTATTAGTAATTTTCCATTTTGTCGTGCAATTTTTGCCAGTATTGTCATGCTGTTTTGAGCAATTTAATTGCATATATAATAGTTTCTAATTTTATTAACTTTTCTGTATTTTTTCATTCTCTAACAGAACCTTGCTACATGTAATTTGAGTTTTTAATATTTAAATATACACTAGAAATGCAATATATTGCTATAGGTTTAAAGTAGATATTTCGTTCTATTTTATTCTTAATCACCATAATTATACACGTCGAAATAGCAAGTTTTTTTGGGGGGAAATGCTGCAAAGAAAGTGGGTAAAAATTAAAACTTTATATTGCGATATAATTGATCAAAAAAAGCACGTTAAGGGGGAAATGGGAGCGCTGGAACGCGGGTCTCCAAATTCAAGTGCCTAAGTGTTAAACCAATGGGAAAAAATTAATTTTTCTGCCACATATCTCCGGCTGTATTGAATATTTTTACGAACAGTTTTTTTTAAATGATAAATGTAGATAATTTACAAGTCTATCTTCCCACTTTTTGAAATTGCTTCGAATATTTTGAGTAAAATTATTTATTGAAAATTAAAAAAAAATATTCGAACAAATTTTAAAAAGTGGGATTGTCGAAACCTGTAAGTCAGCTATATTTATCGCATAAAAAATCCGTTTGTAAAAATATTCAATACAGCCGGATAAATGTGGCAGATATTTTTGTTTCCTCCATTGGATTAACACTGATGCACTTGCTTTGGGGACCCGTGGTCTAGCGAGCCCATTCCCCTTTAATACCGGTCAAATCAGCAATAAAATCTTGCCCAATATCGATAAAGGGTTATCCGCTCGACATCGCCCAATATTGCACCCCGATATTGCCCAGCGTCGGTAAAATGTAGTCTATTATGCATTGGCCGATGGGTATGAGCCGAGATTGGCCAATATTCCTAAGCTCTTGTTGCCGATATCGCCCAATATTGCACCCCGATATTGGCCAGCGTCGGTAAAACGTAGTCCATTATGCATTGGGCGATGCGTATGAGCCGAGATTGGCCAATATTCCTGAGCTCTTGTTGCCGATATCGCCCAATATTGCACCCCGATATTGCCCAGCGTCGGTAAAACGTAGTCCATTATGCATTGGGCGATGGGTATGAGCAGAGATTGGCCAATATTCCTGAGCTCTTGTTGCCGATATCACCCAATATTGCACCCCGATATTGCCCAGCGTTGGTAAAACGTAGTTCATTATGCATTGGGCGATGGGTATTGGCCGAGATTGGCCAATATTCCTGAGCTCCTGTTTCCGACGTCGGCCAATACTGCTGTGCTACCTGGGGAGCCTCTGGCAGAGGTGATACCCGCCTAAAGGCTTAATGGCAAGGCAGTTGAAGGTTCTTCAACTTTAATGAAGGTCCTTCAACCGTCTTCGGGGACTTGCGTGCCAAGACAAAAACTTGTATTATCTGTGTTTTACGTGATTTTTTAAAATGACAGAATAAAGTCTTGATAATTGAGTTGTGGAGGCTTCTTTTCAACTATATGTACAGTTTTCTGAGGTTGTTCTTTCTTTTCAGGTTGTTCTTGTGAATGTTTTTCTTCCATAGGACGGTTATATTCCTGCAGATTCAAGCTTGTTTGAAGTACTTCTTGGTACCGTATTATTTTTACATGATCTGGTAAGTTACTATCTAATATTTTTATCATCAACTTATCCAATTCACTTAACCTTTTATTAGAAACGGTGTGCTTTATCACCAGTTCTTCGGGAATGAGAGTAAATTTTTTAACTTGAGCCATGGATAAGGGAAGTAAGGACACTTAGCACACTGGGAATAAGTACGTTAAGGAAACCGCCTTTTTGACTTATAATTTTCCGCTTCTTCGAAAGAGCAAGTCGCCGATTACTCAACTTTCTCAACGTTGATTTATGTTTCGAGAGCTGTTTCTTCTGTTGTGTTGTCAGTGGAACGTTTCCTTTTAATGTGTTGAGACAGCATTCACATATTGTTTTTATATATTGCTTATTCACTTTTTCTATAAATTGCTTTCGTAACTTTTTTGGACATATTTGTAAAAATCGCAACTGATCCAACTGCTTCTTCTGGAGCGTCATCTTGCCAACTGATGATATTTTCACATGCGCTATGTTTTTATATTACTTGAATTGATAAACGCATTGAGTTTGATGTGGTAAAATATTGGTACGTAATCTTAAATCTTCAGGAGTGTTGGGTTGTAGATCAATGAATAGATAAGAATACGGGTTTTTCGTAGCGTTTTCAAACACTTCTTGGAAAAGTTTCACATGTCTTGGAAATATTTGTCTTCCTAGATGACTCACTTGACTCATATCTCGCCAGTTTTTATTCAGTAGGAGATAATGGGCATTCAATGTAATATCACGCATTTATTTCCCCTTATAGAAAAAAATTTGAGTAACAAAAATAACACTCAAATTCCAATGATGACTTCCCTTCGTAAAAAGATCACTGAGTCGCTTATCGTGAAAAGAATGCATCAGATCATCTATGATAAAAAGGGTACTCTTTCCTAAATAGCCTTTAAGGTCTGTAGGTAAACCTTCTACGAACGTGACGTCTTCAATTTCATCGTATAAGGGTTGATGAATGCCGTAAAACCATACGATTTTATCGGGTACTATTGAAAACATGTTTTCTTTATGGTTGAGTAATTCTCGTATGAAATATGTCTTACCACTTCCCGTAGGTCCGGTGGATACTAAAGTAAAAGGCGTCTGAAGCTTTGGGAATTCCATGTTGAAATGATACCTGACACAAAAATGTAAGTCTTTAAATACTTTTATTGATAAAACGATACTATAACTTTAAAGCGCTTGGTTACAAAATTGTACACTTTTCTATCATTACAGAGTTGATTGGATACAAAAGATAATAAAATGTCATTCAAAGAATAATCATGACATTTAGCATACAGATAATAGATACAATATTGACCACAAACAGAAGTAACATTAGATTGTAATCTCATAGGATTAAATTACAGATCTTGATAATATTCCACATATTTAGATATTCCACCTTCAAAGTACATAGGCGAGTTCCCATAAGAGTCAAAGAAACATAGATGATGGAGAATTTATGTAGAAATCCACCCAATGGCTACCTTCTTCCGACGACCTGTCAGTGTTGGCAACAAAACAGGAAGGATACTTGCTGGTAATTAATCGCTTGGGAAAACACCCAGAGAGGAATGCTTTGTTTCCGCATGATTGGAGAGAATAGTTGTAATTTATCGGGTATCCATTAATTAGGGAAGTCACACAAGACGTGGCGAGACTTTGATATTTCTATGACGTTCTGAAACTCTGCATAAATCAACACAGATAAGGTTTGTTTAATTTCTTCCGAGAAGGTTCCTTTTCAGGTTGAGTGTCTTTGAAGAAACCTTCACAGGTAAGTAGACTTTTCTTTGTATCTTCTCCATAATTAAGTAAAGTTTCAATGTAGGCTCTGTAGGGATAGGTGTTGGTGGCTGATGAGATATTCCTTTCGTTTAAGCTAATATCCACTTGGCTGAATAAGGAATGTAGAAATAGGTTGACTGGGGCAACATAATCAGTGTCTGCTAATCCATTTCCATCCGCTTTGAGGACTTTAACTTTAACGTGTACATAAGATGCAGCGAGATCTACATATTCCTCTCCACTTCCAGAAATGTTGAATTCAATCGGTCCACCATCTTTAACAGTTGAAAGGGGAAAAAATTCAGCAAACTGACCCTTTTCGATAACAGTCTGAGCAGGTGGAACTGTAAACAGGTCTAGTTCCGACTTCACACAGGGCAGTGAATCTTTATAGATGAGGGAAGCCATTAGGAGAAAATATCAGGAGTTGTGCACTTCCTCTTGACTGAACGTGAACTGACTGTCTGCTTACTGCGTTTGCGCTTTTTATTACGTTTTCCATTACCAATCATATTCTTGACTTTAGTAGCGGCTTTACTTTCAACACTTTACCAGCTTCCTTAAAACGACGTTTAGCTGCCCCTTTCAAATCTTGGCCTTGAGAAATGTCATTCATCAAATTAAGCCCACTATGAAAAAGTTGTTTTCCAATTGCTTTAACACCTGATTTGAGCATGGGTGTGGCTGATCGGAAAATGATCTAAATAGTCCTCCTAATACATAACCTCTCTGGTGAGTGTAGTAATCCTCGAAGGATTTTTGACAACATTGATAAGGAACATACATTATGAGAGAGATCTCTGATGAAAGTGTAACTTCACGTACGAGCGTCCACGATCAAATGGCGTTAAACAACCCATGAGTGTCCTTATAATGATTTCTAAAGTCTCTATCATTTTACGATTCACAGGTAAATAATGAGGTCTGTCGTATTGTTCACTCACCGTCTCACCATCTTGACCTTTCACTCTCACTACTCTCAGTAAAGGTGCTAAAACGTCACCTACCAGTTGCGGTTCCACAATATCTGTATAAACCATGAGCACATGATAATGTGCTGTGGGATCTGCTACCATTGGACTTATAACTGTTGTTTCAATGTTTGGATCTGGTGAAGTAATTTCCATAGGTTCGAAACCAAGTATTTGGGCAAGACCATCGTGTAGAACCACTTTAGCCATATTTTTTACATTGACTTTAACTCGTTTAGTTACTTCGTTGAAATTCATAATGATTTTATCTTTATGTTCTTCCACATACATAGCCTTTAAAATATCCGGAACTGTCTCGTAACATCCTGGAGGAATGCGCCTTCTTGCTGTAATATCTCCGTCTACTTCAAACCCAAACAAGTTATTCTGATCGTTAATGTTATACCATGTGTGCGGGTAAACAAATTCTACCATTCCAACTTCCCATTCTCCTTTTAATTCAATAGGAATAGGTAAGCGAGAAATAAAATGTGAAATTTTATTCTCGGGGAAATAGGCCATGGAACTGTCCGACACTGATGTAATGTAGAAACTCATGATGCTGAATGAGTCTTTTCATCTATAACTTTGATATTCATAGTGATAATAAGTTTGAGGCGCGGATCCACTGATTAAAAAATGGGGTATACTCGATATTTAAAAAAAAATATTCAGTTTTCTTTTCTCATGTACGCTTCTTTAACACTTTTTCAATTTTATATTCGTCTTTCATTAAAATTTTTTGCATTTCTTGAGGGTAAAACGTTCCTTCTATGGACTCACCTAATATATCTTTAATTCTATAGACTGCTGGCTTACGTTTCACACACTCTGTTACTATAAACAATTCTTCGGTCCAATTCGTTTCATAACCTTTTTCAAAAGTTAACTTTTTCCTAGATATACGCACTGTATCTCCTAGCTATACTAAAAACACATTTAGGTGGGGGTCTCTTGTCATCACCATATAATGCACACCATACGTCTTGTTCGTTTTCTGAAGTGACTTCGAAGGGCCGTTTAATACTGCGATGGTAAGTGTGATTATAACTTTTAATCAAATCTTGTAATACATCAATATATCGATATGTATTTTTACTGGTAAAGTATTTCCATATTTTGGTACGTAATGTTCTATGGAATCTTTCTACAATGGAAGCCTTCGTTGCGTTATTGGTTGTGAAAAATTTAATTTTCTTCTCTTTTAGAAATTTCTGAAAAATGACATTCTTAAATTCTGTACCCTTATCCGACTGTAAGAACTTGGGCTGTCGATTTTTGTTGGTGGCAACACTTTTGCTCGAGCCTGCAGCAGCAAAAAGGGGCGTCTACCAGATCGACCGAAGCAGATAACCTGTTGGCTTTTCGAGAATGCCGACCCTTGACGTTTTGATAAAACTTTATGAACTTATTGAACTATTTGAAAACAAGCTGTTTATTTTTATTTAACTTTTGTAAACTTTACTTTAAAATGAAATAAGCTAAAGATTAAGCTTGATTGATATTTGTTTGAAGTTGCAATTGTGGCGACGCGCTGAGACGAAGTATCGAAGATCGTCGGTGGTGGCGCTTTTCATGTTTGATCACGTGGTGGAGTTCACCTATTGAAATGCTACTACGCATGCCCCAAAGTTCAAGCTACGTTATAAAAGAACTGTACGCCGGACTATCTCTCTCTTTTCAATAACTTTTTACTAAGTTGCTGCCTGCGTGCGGTGCCGAATACTCAAATCAATTTATGTTTACTTTCAATAATAACCCTTTTTTTGTTAATGTGTTTAATTAATAAATTTTTGTTACAAGCGTTGAATAAGGTGGTATTTATTTAAACCCAGCATTCGCACACGCTTGTACACAATCAATAAAATCCTACAAGTGAATTAATCTTCAATCAGCAGTTGTTGTGTCTTCTATCTGCGTAAGTTATCTCGAACTTAACAACCTTCTATCATAGATTATGAGACTGACTGAGTGTAGAAGAATTATTTAAACTATAACTATTGAAGATAAATTAGGCAAAGCTTAAAAATAAATCACTTGTATTAAATTGAAGATAAAATAATTTGTATTTACTAATTGCAAACATGTCTGCCTCTAAAGAAATATTTACCCAAGTTGAAACTCCGTACGAACTGTGGAACAACCGAAAACCAAATTTGAAGCATATACGCGTATTTGGATGTAAAGTATTCTATTACATAAACAAGCAAAAAAGAAGGAAGCTCGATAGTAAAGCTAAAGAAGGAATTTTCGTAGGAAACGACTTGCAAAGCAAGGGATATAGAATATTTACTGGTGAGAAAAGAATAACCATATCAAGAACAGTCAAGTTTTTAGAACAAGTTATAGAAGAACCCAAATTGTTGAGCACAAAAATGCCTTATTTCTCAAATGAAAACGAAGAAAACGACGTCTTTGAAGAAATCCAAGAAGATGTCAAGCAGTTTGAACCAAAAAGAAGTTCAAGATCGAATAAAGGTGTTCCGCCAGACAGACTAGGTTATAAAGTGAAAGAAAGTTCTGATCAACTAACAGAATATCCAACGGAAGAAATTTTCAAAAATCCTGGCCCACAATCAATAGCAGAAATAAAAGAATTGCCGATAGAAGAAAAAAGTGGTACGATGCAATGCAAGATGAAATTCAATCATTAAAAGAAAATAAAACTTGGAAGCTAGTTGATGTACCTCCAGGAAGAAAAGCAATTGAAAGCAAGTGGATTTTTAGAACCAATACTGACGAAAAAGGTCAAATTACGAAGTACAAAGCAAGACTCGTAGCTAAAGGTTACAACCAAAATTTAGAATATCCCGAAACATATTCTCAGTGAAGAAAGAAACCTTAAGAGCATTTATCGCAGCAGCAGCGTACGACAACATGAAAATCAACCATTTGGATATAAAAACTGCATTTTTATACGGAAAATTAACAGATGAAGTTTATATGATTCAACCAGAAGATTTTGAGGAAGGAAAGAAAGTATGCAAGCTTGAAAAATGCATTTATGGCTTAAAGTAAAGTTCAAGAATATTCAATTTAGATTTCGAAGAAAATTTATTGAAGATGGGATTCCAAAAGAGTAAAGCCGATAATTGCCTATTTACAAAGTGTGAAAATGGAAAAAGGATCAACGTCATAATATATGTCGATGATATTCTCGTGATTTCAAGATCCGATCGAGAAATACAGAACTTTACAGCTGATCTTAAAAAAGAAGTTACACAATAACAGACTTAGGAGAAGTAAAATACTATCTTGATATAGAAATAAGAAAATTCAAAGGAAATTTCTACTTATGCCAAAAGAAGCAAATAGAAGAAGTGGTTAAAGACTTTAATCTAGAAGACTCAAAACCAACCTATACTCCAATGGAAACAAATCATTATAATTTAGAAGGAGAAGAAGAGATAAGCTTGAAACCAATGAAAAATATAGAAGTGCTATAGGAAAATTACTGTACATTGCAAATGCAACAAGACCAGATATTTCGGCATCGATACATATTTTGAGTAGAAGATGTGAAAACCCAAGACAACGTGACTGGACAGCAGTAAAACGATGTATACGATATTTGAAGACCACAAAAGACATTGAACTGCAAATTACTTCAGAAAAATCTCCAGAATTAACATTCTACAGTGACAGCGATTGGGAACAAGACCGTCAAACTAGGAAATCGACATCTGGAAATCCTATTTTTATCGGAGAAAATCTTATATCCTGGAAGTCAAAGAAGCAGCAAAGTGTCTCTTTATCATCAACTGAAGCTGAGTTTATATCTATTGCTCAAGGTACTCAAGAACTATTGTGGATTAAATCCTTAGTAGAAGACCTGGGATTAAAACAAACTCTACCAATAAAGACTTTTGAGGACAATCAGTGATCAAAATTACGGAATGTGAGAAGTACAACGGCCGAATAAAACATCTGGACATCAAACTTCATCATCTCAGAGACTTGGTAAAGAAGAAAGAAATAGAAATTCATTACTGGCCGACCGAAAAGATGGTTGCTGACATCCTGACCATTGGAAAAGCCAAGATTTTAATACCTCAGAGAGAAGTTGGGGTTGTTGCTAAATCCTCGAGCATGCGATGGTATGTTAGTGGCCACACTTTTGCTCGAGCCTGCAGCAGCAGAAAGGGGCGTCTACCAGATCGACGCAGATGACCTGTTGGCTTATCGAGAATGCCGACCCTTGACGTTTTGATAAAACTTTATGAACTTATTGAACTATTTGAAAACAAGCTGTTTATTTTTATTTAACTTTTGTAAACTTTACTTTAAAATGAAATAAGCTAAAGATTAAGCTTGATTGATATTTGTTTGAAGTTGCAATCAATAAAATCCTACAAGTGAATTAATCTTCAATCAGCAGTTGTTGTGTCTTCTATCTGCGTAAGTTATCTCGAACTTAACAACCTTCCATCAAATTTTTATAATGCTCTGGAACGCTTTCACAATGTCTCCACCCGTCTTCTTCTTGAGAGGTATTGCCCATGCATATTTCAATAAAACGTCAATACAAGTCAATATGTATCGTTAACCATCATTAAATTTCGCGATATTCTGCATATCCACTAAATCCGTTTGCCACTACTGATCCATCGCATACACTATCACCCGATTCGTCTGAAATTTGTGTCGAACTGGTTTGTGCATGGGTGTACGCGACCACGCCTTCCAGCAATTTCTGTATCACCTTCTTCGGAACTGCCGTCCGCAGCACGGTATAATGCACATACACCACCAAAACTTGCTACGCTTGCTGGGTTTTGATACGTTTGATTCATTACAATATGTAATTTTACCCATTCGTATTGTAACTCTCATCATAATGATAAAGTTTGATTAGCAGTTTCATTAATGCGAAGTACAAAATCTAAAGCTACTCGTTCACTCTCTGTAAATATATCAATTAAACCGAAAACTAAGAATATACATATATATAGACAAGTGGCCCACGCTTCTTCACTCGGTGACGACATATCTCCAACTGATTATTTCTTACATGTATACTACCTTATATACTTCGTATTGTAACTCTCATCATAATGATAAAGTTTGATTAGCAGTTTCATTAATGCGAAGTACAAAATCTAAAGCTACTCGTTCACTCTCTGTAAATATATCAATTAAACCGAAAACTAAGAATATACATATATATAGACAAGTGGCCCACGCTTCTTCACTCGGTGACGACATATCTCCAACTGATTATTTCTTACA
>JAFNEN010001625.1:0-25527 GCA_019343175.1 Oedothorax gibbosus | reverse complement strand
GAACTGGAATGGTTACACAAATAAGTACGTTTTCGCTACTTGGCTTGGCAAAAGTTAAGCCGCAAATCGAGACCGAGCCTGAATACGCAAAGCAATTACCGATTTTTTAGATTTATTTTTTTAAAAACTAATTCTTGAACTCATATTTGCATTAAGTGTTACAATTCTGATTAATAATTATTGCAATAAATTCTTTTTTTGAGGATAATTTAAATAGTCAATCTATAAATAAATACTTGTACTGAATTAAGAAATTAAATCAAATAATTTCAGCACATTAAAAAATAATTCCTTTAGAACAATATGTGTTGCAATGTAGATGTAAGGATTTATATGTTTTTAATATCACCATTGCCATAAAATTAATACATAGAATAAAGCTTAGTAAATATTAAACACTAAGTGTTTAGAATTACTTGCAAAACATATCTTATAAATACATAATTGTATATTGAAAAATATGTTTGTTTATTTTTTAAGAATATATGCCTAGGATTTTTTTTTCAGTAGTAAAGAGGTTAAGCAGAAAAATTAAGTGGCAGTTCTTGGTTGTCTACCAAGGTTCCCAGACTTGGCCGATATTTACCATTTTGTGGATCTGTGTGTGTGTGTGTGTGTGCGTGCTTGGATTATAAAATTTTTAATCAACTATCATTAGCCAAAACTGTTCTCTGCCTAGAGAGTTGGATAGTTTAAAAAATACCCTCAGATTGTTATTTTTCTTTGTTTTTTTTAACTTGACCTAATTTTCAGCGAACCAATCCAGAAGTGCCACACCAGAATTACAACACCGCAATAACTGGTTATAGAAGTTACCCTTGGAAGTTCCATCCTATGTAACCCTGCTGTATGTTGTCGATTTTCCTGCAGTTTCTTGAAGAAGCTACAATCACAGGAAAAATCAGGCACACCAAAACGCAAGGAAAAAATTTCGTTGTCTTCATTTTGGGGCTTGAAGGACTCTAAAGTGGCTGCGGTTCCGCAGAGTGGCCGTTGGCAAACCTACAGCAGCTTTCTACCACGCTTGGCGACTTTTTTCGAGTTCCGCAGAGCGGCCGTTGTTTTTTCCCTTTCCGGATATAAGAGAGGGAGAATCATGTTCGCCTATTTTCCCTAAGAGGCGAAAAGAATGAAGATTTTCCCTTTTCTTAGTTGTTGAATGTTGTCGAGTGGGGATGGGGAGGGGTAGATGATTAGGTCGGAGGGTAGATATTGTGTATTATGTAATACATAAGGTAAAAATTTGGATACGTAGTGTCTCTGTGGTTGGGGTTTCTTCCTTTATTTTTTGTAATCACTTTTATAGCAAACTGCGTTTTTTTACACGTTTCGGAGGGTGCGGTGCTGATTGTAAAAAACGGATTTTCCAACCTTTGTCATGGGGTAGGCTGTCGTAGAACTTTTTTGGTTTTAAAGGTATTGCTGAAAAACAAAAAACGTTACGAACTTCACATTTGGTACAGGAGTTCCCAGTACCTGTCGGACGTAGAAATAAGGTTTCGAGAAAATTGCGCAGGTTGTAACTTTTTTTTTGGTTTTAACAGCATTTCTGAAAAACGAAAAGAGATACGGCCTTTAAATTTGGCACACTATTGCCTGTTCCAGTTGGACGTCAAAATAAGGTTTTCGAGAAAATTACGCATGCGCAATTGGTAGATGTTTTTTAGAATTTTTTTGGTTTTAAAGTTTTAAAGGTACGAACTGAAAACAGATAAAGCTTTCAAACTTGGTATACGTACTCGAAACAAGGTTACGAGAAAATTACGCATGCGCAAGTGGTAGTTGTTTTTCAAAACTTTTTTGGTTTTATTTAAAGGCAAAGGCATTGCGAAAAAACAAAAAGATATATTACCCTTGGTACACTAGTTCCCAGTACTTGTAGGACGCCATAAGAAGGTTTTCGAGAAATTGCGCAAGTGTAACTATATAATTTTTTCTGGTTTTAAACTTAGTGACATTACCTTACAACGTGTATACATGTGTTAACGAACGGGTAATACGTGTACCAAATTGAAGGCCGTATATCTTTTTGTTTTTCAGCCTTGCCTGTAGCATTTGTTGTTTGGGCAATAAAAGTGGGTGACAGACAGACGGACTGAACGATTAGTGGAAGAAGTGGGGTGACACCTGTAATGTGGGTGCATGTACTTCACCCCCTCCCTTAAAAATTGTTATTTAATCATTTTGTTCAGATAAGAGTCATATTACACTATTTAGTGTATATTCTGCATCCTTGTTTTACTTGGATCCATAAGATAAAAATAAATATGAAGTATTTATAACATAACTCCATTATGTATTTAGTGCAGTTTAGAAGAGATTTAGAGCTGTTGCACAATTAACTGGAATTTATAGCATGTTTAAATAAGACTAGCAAGCAACGAAGCAATTAAAAAGAAATAGGTATAAAAAAAGTTTTAAGTGCAAAAGGAGCTAGAAAACAAAAAAGTAGGGGGATGGACTTAAGTGGTATGAAAAGTAAGAAGACGGTTGGTCATTTTCGCAAAAAGTGGGGCCACGATTCACCCCGCATCTACCCACACTTCTAGCACTGCTTTTTAGGTTTAAAGTAATTTTTAAAAAAACTTTATAAGGTATATAATTACAAAAAAAGGTGTGTATTGATTTACTGAACGGCAATTGAAAGTCGCGTAGTGTTACAGATCTCTAGTTTTACAATGCTTTAAATTTTTTTTTTTTTTAGCTGTAATGAAATAAAAAAAAACCCGTCAAACTGCCCTTAACTGGACTTAGTTTTATCGGATCTCCGCTTTAACCGACCGAAAGTATTGTCCTAAAATTATTGGTGCTAAAATTAGTTTTAAAAAAACTTAAAAAAACACTAGTTTCGTTATCGATCCCCATCGATGTGATGCTGATACATATGTGCAGGGCCAGATTTAAAGATTTGCCGCTTGAAAGCTACGATTGATTTGCCGCCCCTGCAGGTGTGCCTACAGGGGGGGGGGGGGGGGTCAACGACGCAAACTGCGTCGTTGAAATTTTAAGGGGGGGGGGGGGGTGATTTTTTTAAAATAAAAAGTAGTATTCAGGCGAATTTTTTTTGGGGGTTAAATCACAAAAGTAGGCGAAAAAACCCAAAAGTGGCCAGTTATATTATATTTTTAACTTAAAATATAAGAATGGGTAACCACAATCCTCTTAATAAAACTAAAAGGAGAGAGGTTATAAATAATGTTCTAAGCGTCTACCAGACGCATATTTCCCATATTCCTATTACTCTTATAAAGTTTAAATAATTACGACCAGTAGGCTCATAAATCTCACGCAGTTTATAAAACATTTCGATGAATTGATGACGTCGTATATTTGTTTCCACTGATAACCTTGAGATATTCCCGCCATATTCGACAGGAAGCGAAAATAAGAAATTAAGAGTTTGTTGTAGATTTATAGAAACAGAACGGAGGAAGAGAATACTATAAAATTAACTGTTAAAGATTTCCCCTCTTCTTTACAAAATCGGTTCAAATTTGGCTTTAGACATCGTATTATTGATTTTATTGCACAATTTTTGCAGTAAAAATGGATGCAGAATTGCTTTTTTGCATATAGCGAATCGAACGCACTTTATTTTTGATTTAATATATTACGGCATCAAACGTTTAATGCTCAAACTACGTTAATAAACCAAAATGGGTGCACTAATTAATTGAATTATATGTCTTAATTGGGCAGTTTTTATAAAAACGTACGGACTTCAAGCTATTTAGAGAAAACAATTCAACAATCGCTAAAATTTAAAAATCATTATTATAAAGAATAAAAAAATCATAGTAGAAAGCAGAAGTTAACCATCCAATTAAAAATTGTTTTCTTCTGTTTTCACGACATAATTGCAAACACTTATTAAATTTTTTCACATCGGCAATTCGGATCTTTACGATGTTGCAAGTCTGTTCAAAAGTATTAATCAGCTTGGAACTTTGAAATAAACTAAACCCCTCGCGCAACAGTCCATTAGTGGGCCAAGGCCTGCTGTGCCCATTTCAGTTTAAGTGACCAAGGGTTCTGGGTGCTAGGCATATGTCCCGGTTAGGTGGTCAACCTCACGCGGAACCCCCAGTGTTTAGTTACCAAGCATGCTTGGTCCTCATTTTATCGACCCTCTCAAGGGATGAAAGAATGAGTCAACCTCTTGGCGACGTCATGCCCTAACGATTTAAAAATGGCGCAATTTGTTGGCTTTGTTTAGTTTAGTTTGAATTATCGTCGCACTACAGCTACACGAGGCTATTGGCGATGGGCGTCGTATTTTAGAACCACAGTCAAGTGACGAGCCGACACCTGAGTAGGCACCCAACGCCAAACCGTTAAGGGCGACATCGTACGCAGCGTTAGGACTTTGAAGGATATTTAACGTGCACTCCCTCCACACTGGGTATTATTCATCGGATATTTTTGGCTGCACGGGCCTTTTTATAGGTCGGCAGTTATTTTGGCGATGCCCAGACCCGAACCTGGGACCTTCCGCATGCTAGGCGAATGCCTAACCGACTGGGCTCCCCATAGTCGCCTTTTTTTGTAATACGCATATATAATTTTCAGAGGCGTAGCGTGCCTTGGCGGGGCCCCGTATAAAAATTTGTTTGGGGGCCCTTAGGAAGGGTAAAGTTTTCTCACAAAAGAAAAAAATGCATAAAATTAAAAGAAATATTTATTCATCATAGTTAACTGTCACTTTTTCCAAAAATTTTACAAACAATTCAAATTAACTATATACCCTCCTTGCCTTTTTTTCGGCAAAAATGATTTTCTAATTCATTTATAGCTGATGATGACTTTAGTTTTTCTTGTTTCTGCCTCTATGAACAATATAGTGACAGGTCTGATAGGCGTTTCTGTCCATCGAAATTCTTAGGTAATTTTTTATCAGTTTTAATTTTGAAAAACTTCTTTCAGCAGTTGTGGTTGTGTAACTGGAAGGGTCAAGAATAAAAAGTATGCTGTTATTACCTCGGGAAAACGGATGCAAGACTATTGAATTTTATCAGCAATAATTCAATCAGTTCCTTAATGGAATGAATTTTTTGAATTTCAGATTTAGGCATGTTTTTAGAGCCTTTAATTGGTCATAAAGATTAACTGAGATGTCTTTACTGTATTATTTAGCCGACAGTTTTCTGGAAGCGTTTAATATCTCTTCGTTTGAAGAAGACAGGAGTTTTTCCGGTTGTAAATATTTCGAACATACTCAGGTCGCAACGGCTCTGAAATCTTTGTTTAGTTTGAGAAATTAATATATCTAAACAGCAATAGTATACATTGACTCTTTGAAATAGGATTCTGGGTCTGAAATTCTCTTATCTTGTGATAACTCATAAAAAAACGCTTCGTTATCTTTTGCCTTTTGTTCTTAAAAACAGTTTTTACCCTCCACTCTTTTGCTAAATCTTTGGACTCATTTAGCAAACTATTGAATGAATTTTGATTCCATAATTCGCACAGTCTATTCCAGTGGTTCCCAACCTGGGGGCGATCGCCCCCAAGTGGGCGATTTGTGTTATCAAGGGGGCAATAAATAGTTTGGGGGCGATAGGGGGGCGATGAGTAAAACCATTCTAATTTTTATTGATCACCTTGACAAGTTAAAAACTGACATGCTTACAAGATTTGAAGATTTGACCAAGTTAGAAATTCCTGATTCTATTGTAGATCCATTCTCGTTTGAAGCTGTGGGTTGGGGATAACCTTGATAACTCTTTGCACTTTGCAGACGGAGTTTGTAGATCTGAAGTTTGACTGTGAGGCGAAAATCCTTTTCAAGCAGAGAGGTTATGAGTTAGCCTGCGTGAAACTTATTTACACTTATCCACAACTGTGGTAAGAAGTCGAACTACTTCTCATCTCGTTCCCGTCAACATATTTAGTTGAAAAAGGATTTGGTTCTGTTATCACCCAGCTCCTTACTAAACAAAGAAATCAGTTGGACATTTGCCTCAAAGACTTGCGCATGAACTTGACAAAAGATAAAATAATAAAAAAAGTATTCAACATTCAATTATTTATTTAATTTTTATTGTCAACTCTCTTAAATTTTGCAGAATCCAGTTTAAAGATCTAGTTAATTATTTCACTAGATGTTCTTTTAAAAAAATCTGTTAAATATAAACATTTTATTTCTTTCTATTGTATTTAAGTGACCGGATACAGCTGCTTTGGTTGTTTTTATATATGGTAGTTAGTGTTTAAAATGATAAAATTGCTTTATTAGTTACACTTTAACTCAAATTATAATTGGACAAAACATGAAAATTAAAAGGGGGCGATATGTGTTAGTCAACCTAATGAAAGGGGCGATAGTCCAGAAAAGGTTGGGAACCACTGGTCTATTCAAAAGATTACTTAATAATACCTGCCAACATTCCTCTAAGCTCTGTCCGTAGTCCCTTCAGCGGGGGCAGGCGATTGTTTACTAATCACTCAAAAATAATTGATTACAGGTTATTTTTCTTTTAAATCGGCCGATTCACGATGGAAGAAAAATCAAGCGCCAAAGTTGGTCATTTAGTGGGAAATTTGTTTGAAACACGTAAAAAAATATGATTTCACTGCGAACCTTTTAAAACTTATATTGCATTAAAAAATTATTGTTTTGTTAATTCGTGGTTTACGAGCACTTCAGTTCTATTTTAAGTTAAACAGCAACCTCCATATTTTGTGTATGGCAAACGTTAAATAAATTGTCTTTGTTTTTCAATTAAAAACACAATAACATTCCCTCAGCAACAACAAAAAATCCTATGTAGTGACGAAGACACAGGCCATCGTAATTTTGGAAACAACAAAGAACCTGAAATTTGGTTGACTGATCTGTCCTGAACTAAAACTAAGAAAGAAATTGAACCCTGATCCTATGCCGATTACACTGCCAACTAGTAGATATTACGAGGATTTATGATTGGTTGATCGATTTTTTCAGAAAAAATCTTAAAAAAGAAACAAAAATCTGCTACGATTACGTCTCAAACTAACAATTATTACTAGGTGCTGAGGCTGATGGTTGACAAATCTGATCATAGCTAGAACTATAAAAGGAACACCAACTTACTGCGAATCCGATTCTATAACAAACATTACATAGGCGCTGATGCTGGTTGACAACGGTCATATATCTATCACGATACATTTTATGCACTATGCACTTAAAATAAGAAAAGATTCTTAGACATTTGACAGACATCAATAATTTGAATAAACATTTACCAATAAACGCTTTGCAACCACCAAACGATAATGCAAGTTATGGATAAATTTACCAAGTTATTTTTTAACGGTTCTTAAAACTCGTTTTAGCTTCCACACTACCTTTATTACGTAAAAGTGGAAGATATTACAATTCGTAAGTCCGTCCGTCACCCACTTTCATAGTCCAAACTACAAATGCTGCAGGCAAGTGTGACACGTCAACTTCCTTAAGTAAAACCGACACAGACAGAAGTTTTACTGAAACAGAGAGAGAAGGTACACCAAGGGGCCAGGGCGAAGGCAGGAATCGAAGTCGCACACGGTTAGTGTGCAGACTGTTAACGTAATGGGCTGAGATCCAAACGCCTAAAAGCATAAGAAGTCATTTTTATTTTAGAATTAAATCACCATTGCGATCAACAACAAACGCTAGAGAAATTTTATTTCGTTTTAATAATATATTAAGGGAAATTAATTTTTGTGACATAATTCATTTGAAGTGACGTTAAATATAGTTCACAAACAGATTCTTCGCTTGTATGTTGATATGAAATGTCTTGCTTCTATTTGACAGCGAGGAATCTATATATAAAAGGCAAAGTCCTGACGGACTGATTCACTCATTGACTCACGTATCAACGCCCAGCCCAAACTACTGGAGGTAGAGCTACCAAATTTTAGGAAAATATTCTTTTTATATCGTAGGCGTCATTTAAGAAGCGATTTTCCGAAATTCGAACCCGAACGGGTGTAGGAAGGCAAAGCGTGAGCCGATTTTTCCACAGGAATAGCATTGTTATAAACTTTTAATTTATACACCGGGGCTATTGGCCACGGACGTCTTAATTTAGAACCACAGTCAGGTGACGAGCCGACACCTGAGTAGGCACCCAATGCAACTTTTAAGGACGACATCGTACGTAGCGTCGGTACTTTGAAAAATATTTAACGTGCTCTCCCACCACACGGGTATTATGCGGGACACAGGACATTTTTGGCTGCATGGGCCGTTTAAAGGTCGGCAGTTATTTTGACGATGCCCGGACCCGAATCTGGGACCTATCGCATGCAAGGCAAACGCTTTTACCGACTGGGCTCCCCAGCCCTGTCGAGTGGTCGAATATGGAGTTTAATGGTCATCACATTTTGGGTATTTTCGGGTGTAGGAAGGCAAATAGAAACTAACTGACCAAATCACAGCTATTCTGACAATTTAAACAGGGTCTATGGGAAAGCCCTCTTTCTAGAAGGGTCTGGATACACAATCGGATTTCTTTTTTTAAAATTAATGCTGATAGTAGAATGGGAGGAAATTATAATATACTGATGGAGTGCTGACCAGTGGAGAAGGGATCAATTGGTATAAAATAAATGGTTACATAAAAAAAATAATCACCGTTATTAAGGGTACACCCGTGCGACGCCGGGTTTATAAAGCTAGTATTATATATTCGTTTTCTGAAACATAAATTAATTTAGCAAAGAGAATAATTATTGAATAGATATTAAGAATAGTACCTCATAGATATTAAGAATAGTACAAAAGTATCTATATTAAGAAATAATTATTGAATTTTCGGAAAATGAAGAGGCCCCCGAATTTCCTCCAGTTACATAACACCTCGCAGCTTGTTGAATTTCACGAGCTGTTAAGGTGCTACTGACCTTCATCGGAAAGCCTATTATCGTTAACATTTGACATACATGTTTAAATCAAATTCAATTTGTTACCAATTTCATTTATTTTATATTCATTTAATGTCAGCAAAATTGCTAGTAAAAAATTCAAGCACATTTTAAGGCTTATTTCCAAATTTTTCAAGGACGCTCGCATAACCAATTATGCCACTAAATTTTCAAATTTGTACTTGAAAAATTATTAGCAAATTAACAAAAGTTACTAAACCATAATTTAATTAAAATACCCTATATTTTATACTTAAAATAGGCTCTCCATATAAATTAATGGAATTTTAAAAAAAAACACCTCAAAACAGGGTGGGATATTCGTAGGGTTAAAGTTAGGAAATACTTAAAGTCACAATCTTCAATTTTAATGAAACAACACCACATAAAATATGATTAAGTGATACTTTTTAAAACGTTAATTTTTTTAATATTTCATTTATTATAATTTTTAATAATATTAACTGATTGATGAAAAACCTTCAAAAACCGGCGATTCATGAACCTTTCAAAATCGGTAAATCGAAAATTTTTGAAAATTAATTATTAACAAAATCTCAAAGATCGGTAAATCCCGAATTTCAGGAAGTCCGGAAAATTGCAGATTCTCAGAAGTCGTTAAATTCCGATCCTTTTTAAATCATATACATGGTAATATATACAAATTTGAATAATTATTTAAAAATAGTATGAACTAATTGAAGCATTTACTAATTAGTTCACGCAATAAATATAAAATACGTTTCTTGATATCATAGGCCGAAATCCCCCCTTCTATTTGCAGTTGAGCCACGAGTCAGCCCCCTCGCCCCCCCCCCCTTGATGCTGATATTCTAGATCCACCTATGATCGTTAACATTTATTTGACATAAATATTTAAATCAAATTCTATTAATCTGTTACCAATTTCATTTATTTTTCAAAACAGTCAAAAGTAAACGCTTTTTCCAATTAATAATCACATCGCAAAGTGAATCTTTCAAAACTGTTTCATGCACGTCGATAAGTTATATATGCCGTTCCTTGCACTTTATTCTGGATTTCGATTTATGCAAAGCACATACAAAATTGGAATTTTAAACTAGGTGTAGTTTTCGGAAGTTTTATAACTTAACATACTGTTGCAAAAAAAAATACCTTCCGAAACATGCATGAAATCAATTTTTCCCACTTGTCAAACAGATATTATTTTAGTAGCGTAATACCATTATTTTTAATGGACATTACTAAACATTAACGTAACAAAACAAAAAAGAAACATTTTGATCTGACTATAAATTAAATAAAAAACAAAATTCCATCCTTAAAAATACAAATGGGAAGTGAAAAACAAAATAGTTTTGCTTATTCAATAAGAAAAACATCGAATCAAAGTCTTTAGACTGTTCAATACCCGTATCAGTAACTCCTATGAAGAGTTTCCTGTTTCTACTGCTTAACTGAAATTTTCCCCAAGTTTCCCCTTTAACCGAGCAGTTGCTATATAATACTATTTATCGCTCTTTTACTTGGCGCCATTTCCTCCTTGGCTCTTACCTTGGCGCCAAACGGCCACTCTGCGGAACCGCAACCCCACAAAGATAGCATCAAGCCTACAGTGGTGGAAATTGATTTATGAACAGACATATTTTAAAATGTATTTCTTTATTTAATGAATATTTGTCGATTTAAAATTTCATACATAATACAGGCTTTGTATAATAAACTGTACTCATAAATAAATTTTTATATATAACAGAGTAAACAATTTTTTTTGTTTATATTTTAGTTTCAGCATAATAATGAAATTGATTTATGAACTTTTACATTCAATCTAATTTAATAATTAGTGAAAACTTTTTTCATTTATACTTTGATTTTTGTTTTACATAGATATAACACTAAATTTTGGATCAAGTTTTGGTTAAGTAATTTCCAGTTTTTAATGACTGAGTTCTTCATTATTCTTTAACTGATGCATATTGCATTCCATTTGAGTAAATTATTCGAGCCAATTGACCAAAGACACAGGCAATAGACCAAAGACAAAGAAACAGAATCTTATTAAGAAAACATTGATAGTATGCTCCTCTTGATGTTCAAATGAAGAACTAGCTAAAATATTTATTACCTGGGTTCAAAATAGATTCAAAATCAATTTCCACCATTTGAGTTACTTAAAAACTAAAAATTGATATATTTTATTTAATATCATTTTTTTAGAAAATTTTATCGTAAAATGATGTCATTGAAATCTGAATATACAACTCACAAAATTCGAATTAATAGCACTTAATACTTAGCGATATCTGGTGAAAATAGTGCGAGCTCATTTAAATCAATTTTCACTACTGTATTATTAATATCCTTGGTTTAAAAGTAAAGTAATTTTTTATAACCTTAAGTGCTTATTGGTCATGATGTTTAGATTAAACAATGGCATTTGACATCATTAAATATTTAACTTGCACAACAGTCTGTATAATTGAATTAAAAGGACTAGGAAGAGTGTATAACAAAGCAACTTTAAGGAAAAACTTCAGGCCTTCATTAAAGCAAGCACTACTTAACTGTTAATGCATTCATGGTTTTAAAATCATTATTTTTTTTTTTAATTCTAGCTAATGTTCTGTAAAATATGTAATTTTACTATCGGGGTAAATCTAGGTTGTGTTGTTATATGTTCTTGTTTGACATTTACTAAGCTTTTAAAAATGAATCAATAGTTTTGCATACCAGTATTGGTAGTTCTTCCTAAAGGTTTGAACATATTTCCTCTGGGAATGCATTGTACCTACCATCTTTACACCATGAGATAGTAAAACAGTGTGATTCCACTCACTTTCTAGAAGAGACACGGGTAAAAGAGTAATACTTTCTCCTAAGATATTAAGATCCACATGCGAAGCTGTGTAGAATAAAGCATTATTAAAATATTGCTTTTTCAGAAGCTTTTGTATATCAGAGTCTCCGGCTAGTAGATTTGCAAGGGTCGCAGACGTCCTATAAATCCTATATATTTTTGAAATCGGAAAACATCCTGTATTTTACAGTTGTCCTATATATCCTATATTTCTGTATTGTTTCAATCTCTATTTTCTTCGAATTTGTAATAACAGCGTCGTTCAAAGTAATTTTTTTATATTTCGTTTTGGATTGTTTTCCGTGATCGTAATGAAATGTCCTGTCCGCTGACAATTTTGCTGTTTGATTGAGTTTGGTTGAGAAAGTTTTAGTTAAAAAGTTTAGTTAAAGTTTAAATTAAAAAATATCAAAAAATTGGAACACCAAAAATATAAATAGAAACATTTTAATCTAAATTAAAAAAATCTTCACAAAAAACAACAATTGGTTTTAACCGAGTTGTTTAGACTGTCTCAACTCTGGCTATTTAATTTCTTTTAAAATGAAACTTTATTTAATTTTTATTTATTACTCTTTTCAATATGTTACTGTCTCTGATTAATAATTTCATCTACTAATTAGAGTTGGTCTGCATTTAAAGAGAATTTTTGAACTTGATTTAGAAATGTTTTTTTTTAGTTTCACACAATTGGAGTTATATATATAGGTGCATTTATAATAGTTAGGACATATAAGGACATTCATAATAGTTAGAGCTTAGTAGAAGAACATGCTAAGTGATAAAAAGGTGAAAATGAGCTTCAAAGTTTTTAGGTTGCACTTAGATCCGTTAAAACCAGTACTTGTAAACGGTAAAAATACACTTAATTGAAAGTTTATGAAAAGGGGGAAACTTGTTATCTTTATATAGAGGGGGAATAACCTGTTCAATTGAAACGAAAATCTCAATTTTTTCAAAAGTATCTCTTTGCATGTTCTTCCACTAAGCTCTTTAATTGGAAATGAACACAGAGAAAGTGAGGTGCTGACTGTGACTGTCTTGCCTTGTTAGTCATGTGACATTAACTCTTTTCCTCCTGCGGTTCAGTGTTTCTCTCTTTTCTATCATTCTCTTGCTCGGTGGTTCAACAGCTTTGCTCCAGAGGTACATGGGTAATTCTACCATAATTTTTAATTTTATGTCCCTTGGGCATAACTTTAAAAAAAATTAATATTTCCTTTCAATTTTTTCTTATTATACTAATAGACTGGTCGTTATATAATTGCAAAACGGAATTTTAAAGCAAAGAAACTCTGAAATATTTTTAGGACACAAAACAATGCCGAAAATTCCTTACCTTCCCATGTCCCGAACGTTAAATTTTTAGTTTAGGGCTCAAACTCATACATTTTTGAGCTAAAAATTACATTCATTTGGATTTTAAATTGAACTAATACAATATCTTACAGGCATGAAAGTTTTCCGCCTTTCGGCGGAAATCCGCCTTTTTTAATCTCATTTTGACTGATCCTGAGATCGATGCAAAACCGTTGAGAAATTGTGACCTATATATATATATAGGGGGGGGGGTCGGGTCTAAGATCAAACAAGGCGAGACAAAACAAAACACTACGAGACGTCAATGTTTGGTTGACCTATCCATCTTGAACTATAAAAATAACGGAAACTATATCTATTGCCATTTCGCCGCAAATAATCGAGCAAAAATTACGAGGCATCGAGGTCTGGTTTGGTTCACTGATCCGTCTTGAACCAAAACTATATTGTAAAAATAACTAGACGTAACTGCAAATTATGCTAAGAATTGGAAAATATTTCAAATGCGATCATCGTAACACGTCTCTGAATAAACTCAGTTACGATCTCATTTAATTCGAGTTCGTAATATTATTTTTTCTTATAAAAAAACATCGGCTTCCATCGGTATACCGATATTTTTAAAAGCCGATAAACCGATTTCTCACTAAGTTAACTTCGGAGTCCGATGGCTAATTTTTTTGAACAATTGGTGCATTTTTGAAACCAGGGTCCGATTAAAGCGGTAGTGCATCGCAATTTGTGATGCAAATTCTAATTCACTGAAACAGCGATACAAATAGTCCACTGATTCGCTAGAATTGCGATGCATTTTTTATAGCGATTGTTTACTTTTTCTTTGCGCCGTAATTAGGTGAAACTAAACTTAAATTTTAATAAACAATAAGTTCAAATAGCAGATTCTAATAATGAAGATACAAATTTTAATTAAAATGTGAAGATGAATTAAGATTAGATTGCACTTTCTTTAAATCTCTGCCAGCCATTGCAATCTCTCATTAGAAGAGGAGTCCGATAAAACTTCCGGATTTACTTATTTTGCTGCCTAGTAATTTTCACCTACCGATGACGTCACATTGCATCAGAATGATTGACAGTTCTCTGGCTCTGTTTGATCGGAAGAGTGTCTTGTTACTTTTGTAGCTCCAGTTTAGGCCAAGTCGAGCAACCAGAATATTTTCTTCTGATCAAGTCCGTGAGTCGTGATCACAGGAACGGCTCTAATTAAAAAATACTTTTTGTTTACATTTGAACTTTTTTCTACTTTGGCCTATACTGTGGTTTCTGATTTTAGACCATTTTTATTTTTAAAAGAAATGGAGTGTCCACTTATAGAAGCTTTATATATTCAGGTTGTTAGTGAATTTGTCCTTGAATTTTTTTTTTGGAAAAGTGTTTGAATTTTTTTTTCTAACTTTGTATGAACCATGTTAATAAGGATATGTATTGAAAGACCCAAAGTTGGGGATTTCAATCCCAAAGAGGTAGTCAAGAATTTTTTTGGAAAATTTTGATTTTTTTTTTTTTATAAATAGAACCCTGCTTGCAACGTAATGGGGTGATCTAAACTCTTAAATGGTGATTGTGTTATGTTTTTACATTTATCTAGTAAGAGTAATTCATTAGTTATCAGATTTTTTTTATTAAATATGATTTAATATGGCATCGATATACAGTTTTAAAGTAAAACTAAATTACATTATTTAAGCATTATTTTCTATGTGTGTATTTTATAGGAACTATTATAACTAAATTTCTAATTGGTTTTATGTCGTTACGCCGATTGTGCAAAAAAATTGAATTCGGTGTTCAGCCTTTTTGATTAGTTTGCACTTTCATGCCTGATCTTAACAAATTCCTTCCGTAAAATTTTGGCTTTTAATATTTAGGATGTGTATTTCCCTTCTCTTAAATTTGTCCCTGGGTTTTGGTACATTCACTGACCTCATTACTAAAGTGGCAAACAGAGGCACTGGTTGGAGCTACAGTGTTTCTTCAATCATGAAAACTGTAATTGCAGAAAACTCACATTTCAGTTAGTAGCCTCAGTTTTTTGCTATACTTCACCAATAAGCCCAAAAGTTAAAAACCCCAGTAAAATGAGCTGTGTGGCTTTATTACTTTCCTTACAATCCCCTATGGTTAAAGTTAACTTTTGCTTATGATTGGAATTTTTTTCCTATAAATATGTTTAAGTGGAGTATAAGGAGTAAAAAAATCAATTTTTATTAAACTGGAGTTAGTTTCAACACTAAAAAGACCGTAAAACATCGTGAATTTCCTCACCGTCCGTTCTTTACCTTCCGTTCCTAACCGTCACAATGATCTAGGGCTGGAAAACCGAAACCTGTTTTAAGACTAACCGGTTTGTTCGTGACTTCGGTTTCATTGAAAATTAGTTATTTTCATAAGGTCAGTTTAAACCGGTTAAAATTAAAAATTATGTTAAAACTGCCCACATATGCGTGGAAGTTAGTAGAATTAACTTCACAACTTCCTTTGACAATTTATCTTAATACTAGCTTTTTTTTGTAAACTAGAATAATCCAAAAATGCAGAAACCAAAGTAGCTGATTTATTACGTGCATTGAAAAATGGCGTATTAAGAAGATTATTTCAGAAATTAATTTATCGGACATTTAGGACTAAAGCTGGGGAGGTTAAGCCGAAAAGTTTATTGGCAGTTCTTGGTTGTCTATCAAGGTTTCCAGACTTGGCTGATATTAACCATTTTGAATGTGCTTAGCTAATAAAAATTTTAATCAAATATCATTAGCCAAAACTGTTCTCTGCCCCGAGAGTTGGGTAATTTAAAAAAGCCCTCAGATTGTTATTCTTCTTTGTTTTTGGAACTTTTTATTGTTTCTTTTTTTTTTTAAACTTAATTATTTTCCAGCAAGCCAATCCAGAAGTGTCGAACCAGAAGTACTGCAAAGCCGGAATAACTGGTAATAGGAGTTACTCTTGGAAATTCCATCCTATGTAACCCTGCTGTATGTTGTCGATCTTCCTGCATTTTCTTGAAGGAAGCTACAATCACCGAAGAAATCAGGCACACCAAAACGTAAGGAAAAAATTCGGTTATCTTAATTTTGGAGCGTGAAGGGCCCTAAAGTTTTAAAGTTACAAAGGTATTTTTAATAAATCCTAACCAGTTTGTAATTCTTACCTAATAATGGACATATAACAGGTGTTTTATAAATGTAATATAGTCATTGTATGTTCCACAAAGATAGCATCAAGCCTAGTAATATCCTTGGTATAAAAGTAGGGTAATTTTTTATAACCTAATAAGTGCTTATTGGTAATGATGTTTGGATTAAACAATTGCATTTGACATTGTTAAATATTTGAGTTAAAAAAATTCTTTGTCCCACCATGTTGAGCTCCACATGAGAAGTTTTGTACAATAAAACATTATTAAAATTGTGTTTTTTCGAAGCTTTTGTATATTGGAGTCTATGGTTAGTAGATTTTGGTTTTGTTTTACTTTGATAATACTTTGGTGATAACTAAACCAGGATAATTTTGTTGCGTAATTCTATTTCTACTCAGTGAGTGTTAAGATTATCTCAATTTTTCTCAATAAACTCTTAGAAATGGCTCATAAATCAACTCTATCATAGTTTTTTTTAAAGTTTTGTAAAAGGTAAATTATTGAGCATATTTAAATTTATATTTATTAATATTATTAAATTAATATTATTGACTTTGTATCAAATGATTACCCTTATTAAATATTACTTTAAAACATTTTTTATGTATTAATAAAGAAAAAATAACATTATTATTTAGCTTTTTTCAAAAAAATACATTTCAAAATTGCAATGAATGTTTAATAATTTTAATTATACGTCTTCAATAAGTGTGTTTTGCGAAAAATTGAGTTTGACCTAAAAATCAAATTTTACTGTAGCTAAATGGAAAATATGATCCCAGTTTATAAATTACATGTCTAATCAACAGGGAGATGGATGTAATTGATGTCTAAAAAAATTCAAAAGCCTCTAGCAATAAACTATGATTTAGCAGCTTCCAAAAAATCACAGTTTTAGTCCTGTATTATTCTACAAAACTCCTTGAGCCGACCTCAACATGGCCGCCTTACAGGCCCAAAATTCTCTCTTCCTTCTCCTACAGATAGCGTGGGAAAACTCACGGTTCTATTATCTCTATGTTTTTACCAGTCTTTCTGGTTTCACCCTAATCTCTCCTTGATAAATTATTTTTGGGTTTAGGTTATTGATCAGCTAATGTAAATCTATATCTATTCATTACAGAAGCATCAATATCTGAACTGTGGAAACTAAAAGAGTTTTGCAAGTAAAACTAATAAAACGACCATTCCACTTCAGTCCAGCATTTAAAAAGGTTTCCCCCCCCCCCCAAAAAAAAAAACACAAAAAATGTCAGACAAAATTGTATGACAAGTAATTGAGTGTGAAGTCCATTCCAATGAAAATATTTTTTTATACATTAAATCTGTGAATTTTTTAAGGAATAAATAGGTGCAATATCGCATCATCAATCAAAGCTTACGATGCAGTCTAAAGAAAAACCACATAGCTGTGAATTATGTAACAAGTCATTTAGTCAAAGGTCCAGCCTTCAAACACATCTTCTGACACATACTAAAGAAAAACCACATAGCTGTGAATTGTGCCCCAAGTCATTTAGTCAAAGGTCCAACCTTCGAGACCATCTTTTGACACATACTAAAGAAAAACCACATAGCTGTGAATTATGTAACAAGTCATTTAGTCAAAGGTCCACTCTTCAATCCCATCTTCTGACACATACTAAAGAAAAACCACATAGCTGTGAATTATGTAACAAGTCATTTAGTCAAAGGTCCCACCTTCAAAAACATCTTTTGACACATACTAAAGAAAAACCACATAGCTGTGAACTGTGTAACAAGTCTTTTAGTCAAAAGTGTAGCCTTAGAGCCCATCTTCTGACACATACTAAAGAAAAACCACATAGCTGTGAATTATGTAACAAGTCATTTAGTCAAAGGTCCACTCTTCAATCCCATCTTCTGACACATACTAAAGAAAAACCACATAGCTGTGAATTATGTAACAAGTCATTTAGTCAAAGGTCCCACCTTCAAACCCATCTTCTGACACACACTAAAGAAAAACTACATAGCTGTGAATTGTGCCCCAAGTCGTTTAGTCAAAGGTCCACCCTTCGAGACCACCTTTTGACACACTAAAGAAAAACCACATAGCTGTGAACTGTGTAACAAGTTTTTTAGTCGAAAGGATACTCTTCAAAAACATCTTCTGACACATACTAAAGAAAATTGTCATAGCTGTGAATTGTGCCCCAAGTCATTTAGTAAAAAGTTCAACCTTCAAACGCATCTTTTGATACACACTAAAGAAAAGCCAAAAGTGTCATAATTGTGTAATATGTAATCCTGTCAAAAGTTCAATCTTCAAAGACATTTTCTGAGGCACACTTTATAAATGTTCCATAACTGTTAATTGTGCAAAATGGTATTTAGTCAAAAGTCCAAAACTTTAAAATATATTGTAACACGCACCAAAGAAAAGCCCATTTTGCAGTGTCTTGTGTAATGAGACATATACAGGGTGAAGCAAATAAATGTGGCCCCAACGTGGAGATAAGAATACGACAGAAATGTTGCCAAGTCAAAAACCAATACAAAAACAGGTTTGCTAACATGAAGCCCTTGATCGCTTCAATATTAAGCCCAAATGCTTGGCGACTTATTTGCCGGCAACTACGCTATGGTTTGAAAAGCTAGTTGAAATGAAATATAAACAAGGTTTGGGTAGAGCTCTCTCTGATAAAAAAAAGTTCCTACTAGTGATTATTTCGGTTGTTATTTATCGTAGAGAATCGGACCTTTCTGTTTTTATTAATACAAAGCCAAAACATTTTAAAATGATTGCAAGACCCAGAATCTGGTGTTCAGACCCGTTTCGGAATGTTTTTGAACTTGTTGACAGCAGATCCTAGCTGACCCCATTTCGAAACTGATCGTTGCCTATTACTCTTTTTTGGCACTTATACTCATTTAAATTCTTCAACAAACAACTGGTCACATTTTTTCCACGAATTCGTTGTAATAAAATTTTCTACAATGAACACTCTCTGCTGTACTGTGAGTTTCATCTCCACCTGTGAATTGATCAACTTACACTCTCAGTGACGCACTATGATCTGAACTGGCCAATAGTCCATGAGTAGCTCTAATGTGATGCTAATCCAATCCAACCAATGCAAAAACAGATTTGTCAAGTGAAACCATTGCACCGCTGGAATAATCTTTTATTTCCACTTGAAAGCTTTCAGGCGGCTTCAAGAGTTTTTCTTGCCAAGCATTTCAACGTATTCCAATCTCTAGACCGGGGCCACTTTTCTCTGCCTCACCCTGTATATGAATCGACACTGCTTAATAGGGGAGAAGCTAATTTTTGGTATTTAATTGTTTGTTCAAATCAATAGTTGTATGTATATGTTGCAATATAATAGTTCAAATCAAATAGTTGCTTAATAGGTTAGAAGTAGGACAATTGAGCTGTACCACATAATGTAGGAGCCTTCAAGAAAGTGGTGCATGCTGGATATATTCAGATTCAAAACAAACGATTTTCGGCACATACATTTACAATGGTTCGATTTTGTGGTATTAATTATAAATTGCAATAAAAAGAATAATTCAGGAAAAGGATAATTTTTTTTGCCTTGGACAAATTATGATGTAAACTTCATAAGAGCCCTGACAACTGAAAGGTGTGTGCCTCAATTATGAAGTGATATGTTTAAGCACATACTACCAACAAAGCATCTGTTGCACACTGTATTAAAGTTTCAAAGTGTACTGCAAAATGAAATTTATTTTCACTAAAAAAATAGATCAGCCAGAACCACACTTGTTCTCCCTTTTTGTTAAATAATTGAACTTAAAATACATCAGCTAAATTTATTTTTGAATTGAATGATAAATGTTTCTATTTAATGTTTATCAAATTGTTTCAAAGTGGTTTAGCAGTTGAAAATGCATACCTCCTTCTTAGCAATAACTGAGTGTCATAATTTCTATTCAGTATATTAAAATATTTCTAACTTCTTCCAGCAAGTATTTGTACGAGGGCTGTTTTTTTTCCAACCTCCGATGGGCTGTAGCAAAAAGACGGGTCAAGATACAAAAAAGATTTTTTTTTACCAAAAGTAAAGTACAATACTGCTTATTTCTCTATATAATCATCTTGGCGATTAAGGCATTTGTTATACCTGTAAACAAGCTTTGTAATACCCTCTTCATAAAATGTAGCCGCCAATGATTGGGAGGGAGTTGTGACGGTTTCGTTTAAAAAAGTCAATTTGGAAGCTTTACGTCAATTTTTTTCTGTCCTCCAAGCCACTACTAGTCTAGTCCATAATTCACGTATGGTAAACCATCGAGTTTCCCTAAACACTTGGTCAACTTGTTGAACAATACCGTCTGTAGCGACAGACTTGCTTCCTTGGTCCCCTTCTTCATGAACATCAGTATTGTTCAGCGAGTTGACCAAGTGTTTAGGGAAACTCGAAGGTTTACCATAAGTGAATTATTGATAAGCATAATGGCTTGGATTGTAGCGCTTCCAAGTTGACGTTAAGCTCAAAGAAACCGTCACAACTACCTTCAAATCATTGGCGACTACATTTTATGAAGAGGGTATTTCAAAGCTTGTTTACAGATATGACAAATGCTTTAATCGTCAAGGTGATTATATGGAGAATAACGCAGTATTGTACTTTACTTTTGGTAAAAAAATCTTTTTTGTATCTTGACCCGTCTTTTTGCTACAGCCCATCGGAGGTTGAAAAAGAACAGCCCTCGTACTTCAAAAAAATTGTGGTATTTTATTTTTAGGTACAAATTTCTGTAAAGCAATATTTTGAACTTACCCAATCCTGCCAAGTTTCATACTTGAAGTTCTGTGTAATTATTGCACAATTTAATGTATCGTTTTCCATTTGTATGCGTAGTATCGAATTTTGTGCATTCTTAAAAAATGTTGATTGTATTAGACGCCCGATCGAGGGTGCTAATTGGGACACCCTTTAATAATGTAACATATAATTCAAGAAGCCTAAGCAAGTAGGCAAGAATCCATGCCAAAAGGCACAGCTCAACTTTTGAGCCCTGGAATTAATTCTTAATTAATTGATAGTTATTAATTATGAATAAATTTTATTTTAACTTTTAATTGTTTGAGTTTTTTAAGCAGGGGAAATTGGCTTATATTTGACATGTTTATAAATCAAAATCGACCCAATAACTTAGGGCTTATTATGAAACACTTGTAATATTTGATAAAAATAAAATATGCTTTAAAAATATTTTTTAAACATTGAAAGATTGTTTAACATCTCATTTGTTAATGTATATTTACAATACTGCTATAGGAGCAAGGGCTAAAACAAGTTGGGATGTTCAAACCATGCAAATAATTTAAACAACAACACTTTCGCCAAGCGATGCACTGGAGGCAGTTTTTTTTCGCCAAATTATAGGTTTTTTTTCAAATCCATGCGCCTGGATATTTACATCGGTGTTTCGGTGTTGTGCTAGGAATGTGGAATGGGATATAGTCCTCCCACCACTTAGCATCTATGACGTGTGTTTTAGACGAGTCCAAACTATCACTCGAAAAACGACAAGGAGTAAAGAAGATTTTGGTTTAAGCCAGAGTTACTATATTTGGCGATTCATTGCTTTGCAGGTGCATATTTCTTTAAGGTTTAGAAACAGTTTCTCTATTGACTGGCAGTTCGAACTTGCATGGGTTCACTATTATTTGCAAAGCTATATTTTAACTTGTAGTAACTTTCTTTATATTTATAAATTCTTAATATTTATTAAAATATAGATGATTTTAAAAGAGTGCATGCATCACGATTGTAAAAATAAATTGTTTAAACGATCATGCTAAGCTGTTGTAGAAATGCTGTAAATTAAAGTAGCTTTCTTAAAATTGATTAAATCCTTAATTGAAAAAAAGGAAAAGAAAAACATAAATAGCCTTAGGATCTATATTTTGCCAGACATCTTATTTTACTTTTTTTTAATATCAATGTTTGTTTTTAAATTCAATTATTCCTATCCAAAAACTATTTAAAAATTTACTTTGCGAAAACTTGCATCGTACATTATCATCTTTTTTATAAATCTTTTAAATTTAATATTTATTTTATTCACTTGCATTTGTGTTTCTTTTACTATCTTTTTGTATACTTTTTACTAAGTGTGATTTGTCTTATTATTCTCAAAGTAATTAGTTTATAATTTCGGTGATAATGGTATTTTTTAAAAAATATTTTCAATTAAAAACTTTCTCATCTAACATTAAGCAAGAAGTTCTAAAATAACTAATATACCCTACTTTCTTTTAACTTAAATACTCAAAGAAATCCTTATATAGTACTAGTAGGGAGGGACAGATAAACGAACAAAAAGTATATAAGATAGGTGTCTGATATCATACATTAAAAAAATTAGGGTTGCGTAATACTATACGACTTTCAATTACCGATTAATCTATCAATACGCTCGTTTAAAAGCTATTATATACCTTATAAAGTATTTTCAATTACTTTTAAATGTAAAAAGTTCTATGGCAGCTACTCTTTACATATGCACAATATTGTTGAAAACTTTATTTTGACGTCCGACTAGTACTGAGAGCAAGTGTATCAAATTTGAAGTCCGTATCTATTTTGTTTTTCAGCTTAACCTTTAAAACCAAAGAAATTTTATGTTTACGATGCTGTGGAAAACTCGTCAAATTATAAAAGCCACTTGAAATGGTACAGTCACGTAATAACCCTTTAAGACCGAGCTATAACGATCGTGTGGGTATAAAAGATAATGTTCAAACTTTTCAAAAACATCAATACCGAAGCAGCTGACTTGTACCATTCGTTGTTTGCATAAAAAATAACTGTTTTTAAGGATTTGCTGACATTGATGCTGTTTCGATAAAACTCTTAAACAGTTAGTCTCATAAACTTAAATCAGCGCCATCTGGTGGCCGGCTTTAAAGGGATAATGCGGGGTCGCTATTAGGTATATCAATGCACAGGCCATTTCATTTACTACCTGTGATTTACCTTACGATCTTGTTTCGTACGTTTTCGCTCAGTAAAAGCAATGTTCACCATTTTGCAGCTGAAGATCGTATAAATGAGCTAGAATTGCGTTGTCACTTGACAGCAAGTACAAAGCGTTTAAAGTTGTGTTAACCCTCCGTCGGCAAACACGAACCTGGAAATAGGCAACAAACCTGCAGCAAACAAAAAACAAAATTTTCAATTTACCGCGTGGTGGGGGTTTAACGTGACGCACCCTGCCAATTTATTACATTTAAAAGGTTTGTAGTTATATTTATAGTGAAATGCAATGTATGCTTGCACATTCCTGAAATGTCTTTGATTTCAGTTTCTCGAGATGGGTATTTAATGCTGTTTTTTCTCTTCCTCAACCAACCCTAACTAATGTTTCTCTGTATACTTTTACTATTCAAAGTTTCTCAATATTGATCGACTATTTATTAATTTTTTAGGAATCTGTCACTTATAAAGTAGGTATATCCCTTCTTATGGTTAAATTCTGCTGAAGGCATTTCAGTGTATATAAGTTTTTCTGTATATATCCGCAGTTTCGGACATTTATATACTGTTGCACTGTAGATGTCGTAATGTATATGTTTTTAATTTCGCTGAATCCTTTATATTAATACACTAGCAGTATGGCCCCGCCTTGCTGGGCACCCGTTAACTTAATAGAAAATGTGTTTTAAAAATATTGGAATGAGGTTCTCTCTTCAATACTTGATTACCTAAGATTAACCTAAAACGGTGATTGTCATCCTCAAAAAGATTCAAACGTTAAGTAGTAGAGCTTCCATACATACAATGTTTGCAGTCCTGCAATTTGGAGCCAAGATATGAAGGATTTCATATTTACCTATTCTAAAACATCCAACATGCAGCTGATCATGGGAGAACTTGGGTTCTTTAGACGGTACAGCTATGATATAATGGCTGGTCTGTTCATGGCGATATTTGGCGAGCTTGAAAATTTAAAGTTGGGTCGATATACTTATCGAGATGGATGAAATATGAAATGGAATAATTACCACAATTAGGTAGTTTTATAGTTTGGCAACGTAACGCAAAGCACCAAATCAAAAACGGCCATTATATCATACCATCACCCATTAGATAAAGATAGCAGACTTCCTATGAGATTACATGACCCTGAACTTTGAAAGTTGGCGTATGCACAGGCTCCCGTACTACGAAGTCATTTGAAAGCACGAACTGCAACAGCAAAATATTGTTTCCAGGTCCCTCAATTGAGCAGTTGACATTCTGTCTAGACAGCGGCGTGGTAAAATCCTATTTTCGGTGTACGGCGACTTTCGCGTGATTGATGTTTGTTGATGGGTTGATCGTGTTGATGTTTCTTGTTGTCTTCTGATTTTAGAAATCTTCACTTTTCTTTTTATTTTCATTTCGGAACACATTATTTCCTTTTAGGAGGCATGGCCTACTTATTAAAATACTCAAAATCAAAACAAAATCCAATTCGTGTTAGCGCATACGCACTGCAAAAGCAAACAATAACAGCTGAAAACTTTTAAAGTAATATTTAAAGAATTTAATGAATAAAAAATCAAACTAATTCAACCTTCAAACTAATTATATTAATTAAAAAATCATAATCAAATATGAAAACACTAAGCCTCAGGTGCACACGTAGGTATTAAAAGGAATCTATATTAAAAATTTCAAATTTTCTGGGCAGTATAAGTAGGTCTTTTACGATCCACAGACAGACTCTTTCTTTTATTATTATAGATAAAGAATATATAGATAACATTTGATTCTTGGAACGATTAAATTTTATTTTCTTATTTCGATAATTAGTTTTCATAAACTAAGTATAAAACAAAACGAAAGAAATTTATCTGCCAGTGGTATGCAATGCTTTTGTGTGTGTGTTAGCTCGATGCAATTAACAAAAAAAAAATAAGACATTCACATTTAACTTGTTAGACAATAAATAAATTTGGAATATCTATTAATGAAATAAGTACCAAATTTAATTTGTAACTCATTTAAAAACATTCTCATTTGGTACAAAAATGTTGGTAACCTCTTAGTTTTTGATCCATATTTTCATTTAACTAAACAATTTCATTAGTCGAAAATATCCTATCCAATTTATATAGTTGCTATTGTGGCTGAAATTAATTGAGTTGCTTTTTAAGAAGAAAAATTACTAATTAAGTAGATTATAAAATAAAAAATTGGAACAATATGGAAAATAGAAAAGAATTTCAATCTAAATTAAAAATAAAAAGCAATTGGTCTAAAGCAAGTGATTTGAACTGTGTCAACACTTGCTATTTCATTCCTTTTAAAACAAAACTTTATTT
>JAFNEN010001624.1:20000-23429 GCA_019343175.1 Oedothorax gibbosus | reverse complement strand
GAAAGGGGAAAAAAAAAGGTAAACGAGAAAATGAGCTGTAAATTTTTTCATTTGCATTAGATGCTTAAAATCGGCACTCACATAAGGTGAAATATATACTTAAAGTTTATGAAAAAGGGAACTTGTTATCTTATTAAAGGATGGTATAACACGTCCATCGACACAAAAATCTCATTTTTTTTCGAAAATGTCACTTAGCACGTTTTTCCAGTAAGCTCTTTAATAGTTTGTGAGTTTATTACATGTTTTTTTTATTTCTTGTAAATATTTAATGGGTAATTGAGTATTTTATCCTAGAATAAACTATTCAATTTTTTAAGGTATTTTTGTATGGATCATAAATTCTTCAAAAAAAATACCGTATTTGTTATTTTTTATGCATGATATCTATCTATAGGGAATCAAGTTTACGGTAAGATTTTCGTACATGCTTCTTTTTCACTAAGGTTATTAATCTCTTTTTAGCTTCCACACTACGTTTATAACTTTAAAAGTGGAAGGTCATATAATCGTTCAGTCCATCTGTCTGTCCGTCCGTCACCCAATTTCGTAGTGTGATACGTCAAAACAAATTCTGTGAATCAAAATTATAAGACATTGAAAATTTCAGAAAAAAATTCGAAATCAAAGTACTTTAATTATTTACTAAACAGTTATTACTCCAGTACTTAAACAGTCCACGGACATGACGGTGTGACAGTCCACGGACATGACGGTGTGACAGTCCACGGACATGACGGTGTGACAGTCCACGGACATGATTTGTCATAGTCTGTGGACACACATTTTTATACAAAATATTTGATTTTTTTATTTATTCAACGTTAGTTGGTAGATGAAACATTCATTATTTTAAATTAATTAATTAGAAGCATAAACTTCCTTCATGTGAAAGATATCTTGCGGGGACAGGGTTTGTACGATTTGTGAGGAATGACCCAATAACCGTCAAATGGGGCCATTTTGTTTTTAGCTTAACACTACGTTTATAACGTAAAAGTGGAAGGTTTTATAATCGTTCAGTCCGTCTGTCTGTCCGTCTGTTCCGTCTGTCACCCACTTTCACAGAAAGAACCACAAGTCCACAGACAAGTGGGATAACGTCATTTAAAGCAAAATCAGATTAGGCTACATTCCAAATTTCATTAAAAATTTAAATTAGAAATTTATTTAAAATTTAAATTACTAAATTTTTTTTATCTACATTGAAATAACATGCAAATTCTATTTTTATTCATATTTTCACTGTTGTCATCCCCAAGTCCCACAGACAAGTGGGATACGTCTTTTTGAAGCAAAAATCAGATTTGGCTACATGCCAAATTTCATTAAAAAATTTAAACTAGAAGCTTATTTAAAATTTAAATAACTAAAAATTTATCTACATTGAAATCACATGCAAATTCCATTTTTATTCAATATTTTCACTGTTGCCATTTCGTTAAACGTACGAGAAACTTTTGTTAAAAATAAAAAAAACACACTTGAAAAAATATTTATTTTGTGATATAATTCGGTTTGGATTGTTGTATTATCACAATAGAGTTCTTTTAATGGTTCTATATATATGTATGAAGAAAGAGTGCATAGAGAATTCTAACTTGGCATAAAAAAAATATGCTAAGTTTCGCTTTATTTTAAAGCATCAATTGTACAAATTATATATTTTTGAACTGTAAATTAATTTAACAAACTATAAATAATGAATTTTCGAAAGAAATTAAATGGAAATTGTGGCGACAAAATATTTATTAAAAAGATTACATAATTATTCTTCGAACTTTAAACAAATTTAGCAAAACGATTAAAGTCTAATTATTAAATTGAGAAAGAAGATTAATGAAAATAGTTAATTTTGGCGTTTAAAACTTTGAATTACAAATAGCTAAAGGCCCTGTTTTATTAGAATTAAATCACATTTTGCCATTCGCAACAATCGCTCGAGAAACTTTAATTCTTTTAGACAATAAAATTTAAAATAAATTTATTTTTGCGACATCGATCAGTTTTGAAATGACGTCAAATATATTTCACTACGGAATCCTTGTATGTTGATATGAAATGTTTTCATTCTATTTAAAAGCGAGGAATATGACATATTTATTCTTTAAAAATAAATTGATTTTTGCAAACGATAAGTAATAATTATTGAATTTTCGAAATAAAAAATGAAACTAGCCAAATTTAGCTTGTAAATGTTAAATATAGAATTAATGTTGTGTTTGGCGCGTTTTTTCCTGTTAAACACAAATATGTGGAAGCGAGTTAAGTGACAGATTCTGTTACAAACCTACTTGTTTAATTTTAAACAAGGTTTGAATTCAAGGTTTCTCTATACAAACTCATCATGAATTACACATACATTTTTGTAAACATTTTATTATTAGGATCTTAGGTTTGGATCAAATTATGCCGCGTTTGATAGCACCTTACTTCTGTATTTCTAAAATATGAAGAGCTCAGTTGCATTGAACACGAGAAGTTGCATTGTTGTGATGTTCCTTCGTCATTCTAAAGCAACCGTCATTCAGCAATCCACCGTCATTCAGCAATCTGCGAGGGATAAATTTTAAATATTGTCCATTAGTTCTATAACTACTGATATTGTATTTAGTATTTTAAACCGTAAAAAAAGTTTCAGAAAAAAGTCTTACACTACTATGCTATAGTTTGCTATTTTATAGTTTCTTCAAACTACAAAATATTTTTTGTTTTGAAATACTTTCGTCTGAAAATCGTCTATATCATCTAAAAAAATCGTTAATAGTAGTCTCAAAAAAAAATTTCAGTTAAAAATATACGAGACTTTTTTTTATGAAACCAGTGTTAGAATGGACTATTAATTACAAAAACTGGCATATAGCTTGTTCATAGCAAACCAAAAATTCATCTTTTTATCGCTAAAAAACTTAACATTCCACTAAATTAACGCGCTCCTCAGCAAATGAAGAGCTTAGTGGAAGAACGTGCTAAGTGACAAAAAGGTGAAAACGAGATAATGAGCTTCAAAGTTTTTAGTTTGCAACTTTTCTGTCATTCACAAAATCACAGTTTTTTTTTTTTTTCATGATATTTTAGTTTGTTTCTTCAAAAGCCTTGGTGGCTTTTGGCTTAGCCGTAATTTACGTCATAACGCGTCATTTACAAACGCGCTTTACAACTCATCCACTTGGCACGTTCTTCCTCCGAAGTGCTTCAGATTTTGGCCAGTCGCTTAGTGAAAGAACGTGCTAAGTGACATTTTTTAGGTAAATTTGATCCATAAACGCTTAATAATTTCTGTACTAACCTTCCATTTCAAAATTCTTTTTTCTGTTTGGAAGATAGGACTTCACAGATCTCTTTTATACTTTTTATCGTTTGCCTGTCTGTCCGTCCATCATCTCATATCTCTTTCAATTTCCGATCCAAAGTTCCTGATTTTGAAAA
>JAFNEN010001624.1:0-17500 GCA_019343175.1 Oedothorax gibbosus | reverse complement strand
ATCTTTCAGTCCGTCTATCTGTCCGTCCGTCATCCGATTTCGTAGTGTGATACGTCAAAACAAATTCAGTGAATCGAAATTATAAGACATTGAAAATTTCAGAAAAGAAATTCGAAATCAAAGTGTTTTAATTATTTAAAAAACTTCAAATTTTAATGCTCATTTAAAAATCACAAGAAGTCATTTTTAGCCTACTTTTCTTTTTTTAATTCGAAAGAATTAAAAAATGAAAAAGTATGTATTGACATGCGTCGTTGTCCGTCTGTTTGTCTGTCCGTCTGTCTGTCCGTCCGTACCCCCCTTCCAAAATCGGTTTTATCAATCGGATCTTAAAAATTCTTTTTTTGTTAGAAAGCTATGACCTCAGAGACCCGACTTTAATACTTTTTGTCCGCCTGTCTGTACGTCCGGACGGACATAAATCTACTATCTGTCGGCGAATTTCCCATTAACTTAGCATTGAAATTCAATTTTGAGTCATTTCAATCACTGTTGCCATATAAACAATGGCATGAGAAACTTTATTTATTTAAAAATATTTGAAGCAAAATAATTTTTTCATGAATCAGTTTAAAATGACATCATAAAATGAAGCACAATGTGATTCTTGGATTGTTCATGCATTGTTTACCAAGAAGAAAGCGGCAAGGCATATTTTTTTGCATACAATTATGTTTAGTTTTCATTTACATTTCTTATTTTTTAGCCTATTTTTCTTTTTTTAATTCGAAAGAATTAAAAAAATGAAAAAGTAGGTATTGACATGCGGTCGATGTCCGTCTGTCCGTACCCCCTTCCAAAATCGGTTCTATCCATCGGATCTTAAAAATTCTTTTTGTTAGAAAGCTATGACCTCAGATACCCAACTTTCATACTTTTTGTCCGTCTGTCTGTACGTCCGGACGGACATAAATCTACTATCTGTCGGCGAATTTCCCATTGAATTAGCATTGCAATTCAATTTTGATTCATTTAAATCACTGTAGGTATTGAAATGCGGTTGATGTCCATCTGTCTGTCTGTCCATCTGTCTGTCTGTTCGTATGTCTGTCTGTTCGTATGTCTGTCCGTCTGTCTGTCCGCCTGTCTGTCCGTTTGTCTGTCTGTCTGTACCCCCCTTCCAAAATCGGTTCTAATCATCGGATCTTAAAAATTCTTTTTTTGTTAGAAAGCTATGACCTCAGATACCCAACTTTCATACTTTTTTGTCCGTCTGTCTGTACGTCCGGACGGACATAAATCTACTATTGTCGGCGAATTTCCCATTGAATTAGCATTGAAATTCAATTTTGAGTCATTTCAATCACTGTTGCCATATAAACAATGGCATGAGAAACTTTATTTATTTAAAAATATTTGAAGCAAAATAATTTTTTCATGAATCAGTTTCAAATGACGTCATAAAATGAAGCACAATGTGATTCTTGGATTGTTCATGCATTGTTTACCAAGAAGAAAGCGGCAAGGCATATTTTTTGCATACAATTATGTTTAGTTTTCATTTACATTTCTTTTTTTTAGCCTATTTTTCTTTTTTTAATTCGAAAGAATTTAAAAAAATGAAAAAGTAGGTATTGACATGCGGTCGATGTCCGTCTGTCCGTACCCCCTTCCAAAATCGGTTCTAATCATCGGATCTTAAAAATTCTTTTTTTGTTAAGAAAGCTATAACCTCAGATACCCAACTTTCATACTTTTTGTCCGTCTGTCTGTACGTCCGGACGGACATAAATCTACTATCTGTCGGCGAATTTCCTATTGAATTAGCATTGAAATTCAATTTTGAGTCATTTAAATCACTGTAGGTATTGAAATGCGGTTGATGTCCAACTGTCTGTCTGTCCATCTGTCTGTCTGTTCGTATGTCTGTCTGTTCGTATGTCTGTCCGTCTGTCTGTCCGCCTGTCTGTCCGTTTGTCTGTCTGTCTGTACCCCCCTTCCAAAATCGGTTCTAATCATCGGATCTTAAAAATTCTTTTTTTGTTAGAAAGCTATGACCTCAGATACCCAAACTTTCATACTTTTTGTCCGTCTGTCTGTACGTCCGGACGGACATAAATAAACTATCTGTCGGCGAATTTCCCATTGAATTAGCATTGAAATTCAATTTTGAGTCATTTAAATCACTGTTGCCAAATCAACAATGGCATGAGAAACTTTATTTAAACATATTTGAAGCAAAATAATATTTTCATGAATCAGTTTGGAATGACGTCATAAATGTAGAACAATTTGATTCTTTGATTATTCATTAATTATCTACCAAGAAAGCGGCAAGGCATACTTTTGCATGCAATTATGCTTAGTTTTAATTTACATTTCTTATTTTTTAATGCAGTTCTGAGTAGTTTCATTACTTTTGTTATTAATAAATATTTATTCTTCGAACTACAAATAAATCACGAGCAGATGATAAATAATATTAATTAATTTGCGAACGAATATTAAGGAAAATAGTTGATTTTGGCTTTTAGAAGTTTAAATTATAGCTGGGTGCTGTGTTTCGATTTTTTTTTTCTAATGTGTATAAAATCTAGTGTAGAAACGGCTGTTGATGATATTTACTTTAGGAACCTAGTTTTTTTCCCGATTAGAACTTCAGTAAGTATTTTAAGTAACAGGAAAGTAGGCTATTTTAGTTCTTTATGAACTTCTTGTTCTTTTTTTAATTCGAAAGAATTAAAAAAATGAAAAAGTAGGTATTGACATGCGGTCGATGTCCGTCTGTCCGTACCCCCTTCCAAAATCGGTTATATCCATCGGATCTTAAAAATTCTTTTTTTGTTAGAAAGCTATGACCTCAGATACCCAACTTTCACACTTTTTGTCCGTCTGACTGTACGTCCGGACGGACATAAATCTACTATCTGTCGGCGAATTTCCCATTCAATTAGCATTGAAATTCAATTTTGAGTCATTTAAATCACTGTCGCCAAATCAACAATGACATGAGAAATTTTATTTATTTAAATATATGTGAAGCAAAATAATATTTTCAAGAATCAGTTTGGAATGACGTCATAAAATGTAGCGCAATTTAATTCTTTGATTGTTCATTAATTGTTTACCAAGAAAGCGGCAACGCATATTTCTGCATACAATTATGCTTAGTTTTAATTTACATTTCTTATTTTTAATGCAGTTTGGAGTAGTTTCATTACTTTTGTTATTAATAAATATTTAATTATTCTTCGAACTACAAATAAATCGAGCAGACGATAAATAATATTAAGTTAATTTGCGAAAGAATATTAAGGAAAATAGTTGATTTTGGCTTTTAGAAGTTTAAATTATAGCTGGATGCTGTGTTTCGATTTTTTTTTCTAATGTGTATAAATCTAGTGTAGAAACGGTTGTTGATGATATTTACTGTTAGGAACATAGTTTTTTTCCCGATTAGAACTTCAGTAAGTATTTAAGGAACAGGAAAGTAGGCTATTTTAGTTCTTTATGAACTTCTTGTTATTAGAATAAAATCACTATTGCCATTCATAACAAAATCGCTCGAGAAACTGTCTTTTAAATAATAAATTAAAAGAAATTTATTTTTGCGTCATCAAGCAGTTTGAAATGACGTCAAATCTATTTCAAAAAACAATTCTTTGGCGTATGTTGATATGGAATGTTTTGATTCTATTTACAAGCGAGGAATATTACATATTTCTTCTTTGAATTAAAATTAATTTAGCAAACGATAAGAATAATTATTGAATTTTTGAAAGAATATCAATGAAACTAGCCAAATTCAGCATGTAAATGTTTAAAATAGAATTAATACTGTGTTTGGGCAGCCTTTTTTCCTGTTAAACACAAATGATGTGTGGAAGCGGGCTAACTGACAGAGTCTGTTAACAACCTACTTGATTAAATTATCTATCCTATAAAATGCTTCCTGGTATCAAATATTTTGCATACTTCAAAAATACACAGAGAGAGCGAGAGCGGGAGAGAGGTTAATTTAATTTCCCTCAACTTTCTTTGTTTCAGCACCCATTTTGGGAAGTGAAACTTTTACACTCGAGACTACATTATTTGATATTTAAAATTAATTTTAAAGTTGCTGAAATTATGGGGTTTCCGAAAAAAATATTTTCAAGTACAAAAAAAAATAATGCTAATTCATATTGTTTTTTGTTTTTTTATCCTACGCCAGACCTAGGCTGTTCCGCCATTAGTCTATTACGGGCAGCCCAATACAGTTCGGAGACACACACAAAGTTACTACATTTTTCAGCAGCAAACACAGCGGCTACGTTTAGAAGTCCAGAACACAAGTGCAAGTGGTCCCCACTCATGTCAGCAGTCATACAAAGTGGGCAAGTTGGAGAGTCCGCCAGACCAAATCTGTGGAGGTGCTTTCTAAGATAGTCATGACCAGTCTTAATTCTGAAGTTGGCAACACCGACTGGCCTGGGTAGGTCGCGAGGGAGGGGATTTCACAGTAAGGTGCCCCAAATCTTCCCCCTTGTAGCATTTCTAATGGTTTCACGATGGTGAGTCCTAAACCTCGCATTGATGATTCTTTTGGCACTGTGGTAGCAGACAGGCACGTCCGGTTGAGGAAGGCCTGACCCAGCTTTGGCAAGAGAGTCCGCCAACTCGTTACCGGTGATTCCACAGTGACTTGGAATCCACTGCAAAGTGACAATGCGACCACTTTCAATCATGGAGTTAATCAAGGGGTGCCTACAGGGCAAGGGTGCCTACAGGGGGGGGGGGGGGTCAACGACGCAGACTGCGTCGTTGAAATTTTAGGGGGGGGGGGGGTGATTTTTTTTCTAAAATTTAATAATAAACGGCTTATTTTGGCTAAAAAAAACCTTAACAAACCCTTATTCTTTTTTAAGTAATTGCCCCCCCCCCCCCCCCACACACCACACCAAGAACAGAATTCTGGGGAATGGAGTCATCAAAAAAGAAGACACCAGACCCGGGATACGCCTTTTTTCTGCAACCGAAACTTTATATTTGGACGTTTGATACTCAGGAATCTTCAAAACAAATAATAGATCGTGCCAACCCCAAGCTTGGATAGTCAAAACAGCAGCTGCATCGTCGGATGATGGTGAGAAAGTACATTGGAAACGATGCATATTTTGTCTTTTTCTTTGTGAAGTGCAGGGACGTCGCGAGCGGGGGCGAAGGGGGCGTCTCGCCCCCCAAGTTTTTTGAAAAATGGTCATTCGGCAAAATTTAGAATTTTTTTTAATTTTTATTGTGATACTGAAGTGTGAAATTTTTTTGTGAAATGTGCACACAAATCCGGACACAACGCAAATGCCGACTGACAAAACTTCTGACAAACCATAAAGTCATTCGGCAAATTTTATAAACATTTGTCATTTTTATTTTAATACCGAACTGTGAAATTATTTAGTGAAATCTGTACACAGATCAAAATTCAGAACAACGCAAATGCCGACTCTCAAAACTCCTGACATACCATTAATTTATTCGGCAAATTTTTAGAAATGTTTTGTCATTTATATTTTAATACCGCACTGGTGATATTATTTAAAGAAATGTTTATTCCGAGATTAAAATCGGGTCGCAACGCAAATGCCGACTCACAAAACTGACAAAACCATACAGTCACACACACATTCGGCAAATTTTATAAACATTTTTTCATTTTAATACCAAAATTTTCAAATTTTTAGTGAAATGTGTACACAGATCAAAATCCAGACACAACGCAAATGCCAACTCACTAAACTCCTGACATACCATAAAGTCATTTAGAAAATTTAAGAAAATGTTTTGTCATTTGTATTTTAATACTGAACAGTGAAATTATTTAGAGAAACGTGTACACCGATTAAACTCGGGACACAACGCAAATGCCCACTCTCAAAACTCCTGATATACCATACATTCATTCAGCAAATTTTAGAAATGTTTGTCGTTTGTATTTTAATACCGAACTGTGAAATTATTTAGTGAAATGTGCACACCGATTAAAATCCGGACACAACGCAAATGACGACTCTAGCAAAACTCCTGATAAACCATAAAGTCATTCGGTAAATTTTAGAAATGGCTGGTGGCAGCTGGCATTTATATATATTTTAATAATAATTAGTAAGACATTAATAGAAAATTTAGACAGTATAGCACAAAAAGTTTATTGATATCTGTTTATTAATGTTCACAATGCTTTCAACTAATTTAAATTACATTTCTTACTGTTACATGGCCCTCTATTTATTTTATTCTTTCATATGAGGATATGAAGTGGCGGATTGATGGGAGGGGGGGGGGGGATATTAATAAAAGTGGTTTAAATCAAAGCTGGAGATATTGGTATTTGTATAATTGCTCTCATCTCAATCCAGTTTTTATTTAATAATAAGGTAATTTGAGGGCTTGATCTGGAATTCGGTGCTCTCCTGCTTCAGTGAACCGAAGTTTTCATTATCAGTGGTTCGGGAAACCGACTAAAAATGCAACTAATGTCAATTACTTCGTTTCAATTTGTGACTAAAAACGGTGAATTAGAATCTACTACGTTGAACATAAAACTATTATTGACTTCTATTGAATTTTTTAAATCAAATTGAAGACAACATATACTCTTAAAAACAAGGGTTTCGCTTCCAGGTTCTACTCAGCACATCACAAAAAAAAAATTAATATTAAACTTTTGAAATTATATGTATATATGAATATCATTAATGAAATATTATATGAAATAATTTTGAATTATTAATCATAACAGATTGAAAGGGGATATTCATAAAAGTTTATCAAATGTACCAATTTGGAGATCTGTTAATAATTTTATCTAATACCCATTTAATTTTATTTAATCTAATAATGTAGTGTAACGTTACTTATATTTAAATTTATAAGTATTAAATTGGAGTAGGAATTAAAAATTTCAAAAAATTGAGAACTAACAGTTTTTTAAAAAAATTCATTAATGATTGATTAAAAATGATGATCTTGGAGATAGCTTTTGCATAGGCATCCGAAATAGTAAATAAAAATAGCAGCCTTGTTCACAGATAGAAACTTAAAAATCTATCCTGGAACACGCAAAAAGCTTACACCATGCACTCAGGCAAAAGACATGACACGCTTGTTCCAAAGTATGGGGGTCCAATTTGTCCCCTTTTTTCCTTCCCCCAAAGCTTGAAAGAAGCATCTTCGTATTTCTACAAAGGGTACCCCAGGACCCTGAAGGAATAAGGCTTCGGGGAAAATTGTCCCTACTCTGAAGTCGGATTATATCTAAATGGGCTTTACAACCTCATTGGTATTGTGGGTTGTGTTTCACAAAACACAAAATGGTGTCTAGACAAGCGTCACTTAAAGTTACAGTAGAATTGTTCTTTTCTGAGGAAAAAGATCCAATGTATCATGAGCTTCCCACGAAATTTTCTTGATTGTTCCGAAAAGGGAAAGTAAAATGATTTTCAAGGAACCGTAGATCGTAGGGTGAGGCTTTCGAGATCTTTTCTTTTGTCGGAACCTCAACATCTCAGCCTTTGTTGGATAAGTTTACGCAGACGTCTAAATGTGCTTTTTAGTAATAAAAGTAGTGATGACCACACATGGCGACAAGGGGTCGGGTCTCATAAGGGAGCATACATTGGGTCCAATTGGGTGGTTGCCTTTTGTTTTAAACTGCTCGCTCTCATTTTGTCTTTCAATTTCAATACTTTCATAGGCTACTTGCGGAGGTTACGTGATCTCGAGAAATCTTGTATGTACTTTTGTTTTTTTTTTTAAACTTACTTTTTAAAGAGGAGTTTGAGAGACAAGACGTACGGTGTCCACTGTTTTTTTTTTATTTCGTCGATGCGATGATGCTCGTATGATTATCATTATTTAAAAACAATCACTCCACTTAGCTGCCTTTATTTTTGACATGTCTTCTAAAACTAAAAATTTAAACTAAAAGAAAATCAAATTACTCTTGATTTTTTACTTTACGAATGTTGCGGCTAACAAAAAAAATTGAACAAGAGCAATCGGAAAAAATAATGCTTCTTCAAACAGCAAAAAATATCGAGAAGAAACTTTGATTGTTCTTTGAAAATTAGGTAAGAAATTACTATTTTTTTATTTATTATATACGTTACTTATCAATTAAATGTATCACTTTAGGGTGTTAAATTAAATTTTTTTAATATGTACTTGTACTTAAAAAAATCTAAAGTAATAAAAAACTATAATTTTATAATTATACATAGAAAATGAGAAATGAAATTTTACAATTGAATTGCGTGTCAAAGATACTTTTCCATAATTTCATAAAGTCAATTAATTTTTTGTTTTGTTTTGTACAATCCGCATTGTTACTATTGAAAAATGGTGTATTCGCATTGTTTTCTATTGAAAAAAGTATAAAATATCAATTTATTTTTTTATTGAATTAATTTTCACTTAAAAAAACATTAAATCACCAAATACGAATAGTTTATTTTAAAACAATTAAAATTAAAAAAATCACCAAATTAAATTTTTCATAAATAATAAAAAGTTTTTTTAAATTTAAATAAAAATTATATCATTGCTAATTAAAACTTACATAAAAAGGTAAATAATAATAGACTTATTTAATAATTGATTCAAAATAAGTTTTTTGTAGAACGAAGAAGCATGTAAAATGCATGTATTACGTCATTTTCAAAGAACAAAAAAAATTTATTCTCGATATTCTTGAGTTGAAGGAATTTTGTAAAATCAATTAATTTGTATCAAAAAGTTAGTTAATGATATTAATTTTATAAGTTTTTTAAATTTAAGTAATTAAAATTTTTTAAACTAAACGTTTAATTAAAAAAAAATTAAAAATTTTTTAAATTCAAAAGTTTTTAAAAGTGTAATTTTTTAATTACTAAAAAATTTTAAAAAAAGTAAAAATTTAAATTTTTTTTTTATGAAATTTTTAAAAAAAATTAAATTTTTAAATTTTTTTCGGCAAAATTGCAAACGCCCCCCCAGCGTTTTTTTTTGCGACGGCCCTGGGAAGTGTAAAAACAAATTTGAAAGTGTCCTTTGATCTGATTTAAAAAAACTAAAAAAAAAGAGAAGAAAAAAGGGAAAAAGCCAAAAAAAACTTTTAAAAAAAAAAGGGTCGTTTTTTCACCTAAAACTTTTTAGTCATTTTGGAGCGGGATAAATTTTATCATGTAAGATTTTTTCCAAATTTTTTAAACAAAAAAATTTTTTTGCGGAATTTTTCCATTTTATTCAATTTTATTTTGATTTTTACGGGGGAAAAAAACGCGATATTTGAGACCCCCCCCCCCCCCCCCCCCCGATTTGGGATATTGTAGAACCCCCCCCCCTTTTAAAAAAATCACGTAATTTTTTGGGCGCCCCCTTTCTTTTTTTAAGGGTTCCCTTTTCTTTTTTTCTAAAAAAAAAAGGGCCCTGGACATAAATACGTATTTAGCCCGAAAAAAAGGGGTTCAGAAAATTCATTTTTTTTGCAAAAAAATTAAAAACACTTTTTTTTTATTCAATACATAGAACCTAGTTTAATGAAAAGGCATTTTTAAGCATTTAATAAAAAAAAAAACATTGAAGGGCAGTTATCAATTGAATTTAAGTTTAAAATTAGATGCTGGTTTTTTAAAACTTGGGCCTTTAAATGTTTTGGGGAAAAAATTTTAAAGCAACAAAAAACTTAAAAATTTTAAAAACATCACTTAAGGATTTTTTTAAAAAAAACTTACAGATTGCAAAATTAAAATCCGATTAAAAAAAAATTCATTTTTTTTTGTTTCAAGGGTTTTCGATATTTTTTTTATTTTTTTTCCCTCCCTGGGAACCGTCTTTTTTCCCTCCACCTTATTTTTTATGTTCAGAACTTCTTGTTTATTTTAAAAACAAAAAAAACTTAAAATAAAAAATTCAACAAAAATTTTTTTGGAATTTTTAAATTTTTAAAAAATCACATAATAAAATCGGAAGAAACGAAATTTTTAAAAAATTTAAAAAAAGAGTTTCTTTTTTAAAAGGGCCGGGGTCGAAAAAAGAAAAGTGCTGAAATTATTTCCCCTAAACTTTCCCGTAAGCTTTACCAGACATCATAAATGATAAATCTTCGGATTTTTATAACTTTCGAGGGAAACAAGACCTTGGGGAATAATTTTTGGCTTAGCCTCAAATTCAAGCTTTTCCCCCCCAAATTGGACCCCAAGCGAAAATAACAAAATGTTTTAGAAAAGAAACAGGGGGGAGTATGGCTTGTTTTTAAGCGTTGGTGATTGAATTAATTTCCGGTAAAACTTTTTTTAACTTTTAACGAATTTTATTTTTAATTTATAGTAAATGTTTTAATAAACTATCGAAAAAATTAAAAAAATTCTTTTTTTTGTGGATAATTGTCAAATTTTTGATAATAAAAAGTACCAAAAGGAAAAATTTTTTTTGTTAAAAATTGGAACCCCTTTTTTGTTGCTTACCCCCTTTCCCCTTTTTTAATGTTTTTTAAAAAGTAAAAAAATTAAAAAAATTTAAATTTTTTTTCAAAATTCCCCTTTGGGGCACCTAATTTTTTACTGTAAAAAAAACCTTTTTTAAGGGGGGAAAAATTTAAAAAAAACTTCAAAATTTTTTTTTTTTAAAAATTTATTCAAAAAAGTTTTTCCCTCTTTAGGTTTTTTTTTAACCGTAAACTAAAAATGGGGGTATATGGGTTTTTTTTTGGTTAGTACCCCTTTTTTTCCCTTTTAAAAAACCAACTTTTTTTTTTTTGGGGGGGGGGGGGCGTAAATTTTTTTTTTTTGGGGGGGGGGGCTTTTTTTTATTTTTTGGGGGGGGCGGGACCTCTTTTAGGAAAAACACCAAATTGGCACCCCAAATAGGGGCCCTTTTCCCCCTTTTTTAAAATGACTGCAAAAATTGCCCAAAAAGCACCTGTGAGTAAAAGAAAATCACAAGGGGTTTTGGTTTTTCCCCTTTTTCCCCCCCTTGTTAGGGCTAGTTGAAAAAGCCCACCTCACCATAAAAAATTTTTTTCAGTCGCACCAAGGGCCCCCACTACAAAGTTTTTTTTGGGGTATTCCCCCCGTCCCAGCATTAAAATTTAGAAACCGGTGGGCAAGCCATCATTGTAAACTTTTAAAACCATTTGCCCTCGGGAAATTTTTTCGTGTATAGGGGCCAGGGGGCAATCCTCAGTTTTTTTATCAAGCAAGATTTTTTATGAACAGGCAAGACCGGCCCCAAAGGGTTTAGAGGCTAAAATTCAAAATCCCTCAAAAATACACCATTTTCCAACCCGGGCTGCCGGGTCAAAAGGGGTTTCCCAAAAGAGGTTAACAGTTTTTTTTGTCACATGAAAAGGTGGGTTTGGGTTTTTTAGTCTTTAGCTGCGGTTTTTAAAAAGATTTCCAAAAGTCCCCCCCCACCTCATAAAAATTTTTCGCCCAAATTCAATTGGTTTAGGAAAAATTATGTTTTTCTCTCGAGACAATTTAGCCCAAAAAAAAAAATTTTAAGGGAATAAAAAAACCCCTATAAAATATTGGACTTATTCTGAAAAAAAAACGAAAACTATATCTTTGTCAAAATCCCCCCTTTTTTTCCTTTCAAAAAAAAAACCCCAAGGTCTGTGCCCTTAGGGGTTTTTTTTTTTCTCCACGAAACGCTTTTTTTTGGGTTTGTTTCCCCCTTTGGCTGTGTAAACCACTTGGATTAACATGATTTCTTCAAAAATGTTTTAAAAATTAAATTAACATAAAAAAACTCAATTTTATTCTTATTTTGACTTACAATCCCTTATTTCATTTTTCTTGTCATGTGGACTTTTTTTCTAATTTTGGAGGGCTACTGGACTATTTTTTTTTTCCAAAGGGCTACTTTATTTGGGGGCTAAACCATTGGGGGGAGAAATTTGCCTATTCCCCCAAAAAAAGGAGAGCCTTTTTTTTTGGCAAAACCCTCTAGGCGGACTCCCCCTACCATTTTTTTACCTTTAGATTACAATAAAATTCACAAAAAATTTTTCTCTCTTTTGGATGTTAAAGTTTTGGGCCCAGAAATTTAAAATTTTTCCGAAAAATCTAAGCCAAATGAGTATCACGGGGTCTTTTTCATGAACATAAACCTATACATGATTTTTTACGTTTTAAAAAATCCTGAAAATCTAACGACTTTCCCAAAACCCCTTGCTCGAAACCCCCAAAAATTAAAGAACGGAAAATTAAAACCCCTCGCCACGAGCCCCGTCTACTGGAATATTTTCAAAGAACCTTCCATTTTTCAGAAAGATGAGGTGGCGGGCCTTTTACCACAAATGGGCCGTGGTTTGTTTAATAAAAGACTAAAATTTTTCCAACGCAACATAAAATTTTTAAAAAACCAAACCCACCCCATAACTAAGCCAAATCTAAATAAAAGCCAGATGCACAGAAAAAAAATCGTATCTAAATGGAAAAGGGGACCTGGTTTTCAATTAATCACAATTTAAAAACTAAGTGTTTTTTACAGATACGGGGGCAAAGCGCAGTAAATTTTCGTAAAAAAGAAATTTAGATCCATTGTTTCCCTTTGGGTACTATTGGGCGTATTTGTGCTGGAGGAAAAATCCCTTTAAAAAAAAAACATGGGGTGCCAGAGTAAAACTGCGATATATACGTGCTCGTTTAAATCTGTGGGGTCGGAAGTTCCCATGGCTTTTGGGGTCAGAAAGTCGTTTGAAGTTCACTTGTTTTGGGCCCGCTTAGGGGTCGGCTCCGGGAACTTGAGCAGGGTTTAAAAAATTAAGAGGCTTAATTTGCTTTGTTAAAGCCTAAAAGCGGCTAGAAAAAAACAGCCGGAACGATTAAATTAACGCGCAGCAGCTTGGCCCATTTCGGAAACAAGACATCAGGAATATTGGCCACGTCCCCTCAATACCCATCGACCAAAGCATAAAGGACTATATTTTTCCGCGCTGGGCTATGTGCAATATTTGGGCCCATGTAGAGCGAAAAAACATTTTAAACGGGTATTTTGGGGAAGATTGCATTGCTTTTTTTGACCAGTATTGACGGGCTTTTTTTTTTTTCAATTACACCCGCAATAAAAAAATTTTTTTTTGCCCAAAATTTTTTGGCATCATTTTCCTAAAAAAGGGTACTTGCTATAGGCTTGTTTTTAACACTTTTTTCAAAGAAAAATAAACTACCAATGAAATCGCAGTCCCGAGCGCGTGACGTTTTTTAAAAAACCCAAAGAAACTTTTTCAACACTTTGTTTAAGAAAACAAAAAAAACAATGAATCGCAGTATGAAGAAAATTGGGGACATCAAAGAAAAAATTCCCCTTGTAACTTATAATTTTTTTGTGATTAAGAAAAAAATAGGACGGAAAATCTTTTTTTAAAATAAAGGGAATTTTTTGACGAAGTCACGAAATTTCAATTAGGGAAAACGAAAAGGCCGAGGCGGCAGAAACACAAAAACAAACACTAAATTTACTGCCTGGCAAGATTGCGCCCCTAAGATCGCAGAAAGGCTACTGGAAATTTTACTTTTGGTATTGACCCAAATTTTTAAACCCCGGGCTTTTTTGAAAAAACGATCCCAACCTTTTCCCAATTTGGAAAAAAAATATTATTTCCAAAAAAAAATTTAAACCCCCAAATTCCCTTTGGGTTTAAAAAAATTGCGAAACATAATATTTGGGCCCTTTTTCACTTTTCGTTCTGGCGACTAAAGACTGGCGACCTATAAAAAGTGTGAAAAATGATATGGATTAGTTTAAATAATATACACTCATTTTTACCTATCCGGGTTTTTTTTTTTAAGGGTTTTGGGGGATATAAAAGGTATTCAATGATACCCAAACAAAGTTCTTTTCCTTTTAAACCCGTTTTATTTCAAAATGGGGTTTTAAACCCGTTAATCTTTCAGTGAATTAAAAATACATAAAAACCCCAAAAATCAAAAAAATTTATTAAACACTAAACTTACAAAAATCTCCCTTTTCCCTACACAATCAGCTTTTTTTTTAAAAAATTAGTTATTGGACGAAGGGGTTTAAAACCCTTTGACTACCTAATTTTTTTCCCGTGATTTTTTTTTACCAGTTTTAAAAAATTGCTCGCTATTCAAATCTAAAACAGAGAACCTGTTAGAACAGATTTCCGCCGAAGTCCTAAAAACTAGAGAATTTTTTTGGGTTTGAGCTTTCCCTTTTAAAACTTTCTTGGATTTTCCAGGGGATCTTGGGGTCACGGTAACCAAAGGGGGCTCGGGGTTTTTCCTACGTCCCGAGGACCCAAAAAAATTCATGGCGGCCTTGAAGCAGGCGATTTCCTTGCCCCGAAAAGATGTCAAAAGAACAATAAGAACTTGACTTAAAAAAAAAATTTAAATTTGGGTTAAAATATTCTTATTTCCAAAAAAAATTTGACCCGTATTTTTTTTTTTTTTTTCAAAAAACCCCATGAAAAAGGGGGAAAATGAATTTTAAAATTGGGACGAAAAATCAAATCCCCAAAAAGCTTTTTTGGGGGTGCACGTGGTAAACTTGATGTTCCCTAGTAACTATAAACAAACTTTGAAACCCATTTTTGGGAAACTATTTTAAACAAATTTTGAAAACCGCCTTTTGTAAAACCCCCACCTTTATCCCTTTTAATTTTTTATTTTAAAATTAAATTAGAAAAAAAACCGTTTAAATTTCAACATAAAAACATCACCCAAAGGTTTGTTTATACATTCTAGTGAAAGTCCCGCCAAATCGCCCTTTTTTTGATCACGGGGGGGACCGCTGAAAAAAAAACCATTTTAAAAAAGACTTTTTTTAATTTTTTAAAAATTTTTTTTTTGCAAAAAAAAAATATACGGTTTTTTTTTATATCTGGGGTTTAAAAATATAATTTAATTAATATTGGAAGGATTTTAGTGAACTGTCAAGTACCCTATTGTGAAACATAGTAAGAGGGTACGTCCCCCCCATAACTAATCATTAGTTTTTTAAAAAAACAACCCTTTTGGGAAAAAAATTGGTTTTTCCCTGTTTATTTTTCACCAGGCCCGGGGAAACATCATAACATCAATTTAAAACAGCATTGAAAGAAAAAACATCCGGTTTTTTTTACTATTAAAATTTTAAAAAAAAGGGTCGCCATCTGCTGGATATTTTTGGGATTTTTTAAAACTTCAAAAAAAATAATAAAAAAAACTAGGGTAAAATTTTCCCTTTTTTAATTTTTTTCTGTCAATGTTATGTTAACATTCCAAACAAAACTTCTGGGGGGTTGCCCATTACAATACTAAAAACATTTGCTTTTATGGGGCTGACAATCCTCTTAAAGACCCAAAAGGGGGAAAAAAACCCTTTTTTGAAAGGGGAAACTGGCCGTATTTAGGTCTTCTTGCATAGTTTTAAGGGTCAAAACCCGGGTTTTTCTATCGTTTTTCTTCCCCGGTTTTAAAACGTCCCGACTAGGTCCTTTCGTGCATCTCGGTCATAGAGATAGAAAAGGCCCCTTCGCCGCGTGATTAAAAACCAAAGCAAAAATGGGTTTTTTCCCCCAGTTTTTGGCGATGACTCCTATCTTCCCCAAGCAACCAGATTCCCGGTGATGAAACGTTCTTCCCCGGTATCAGTCTTTATTTGGGGTAGGGACAGCTTGATACAATGGCCAGTCCCCTTTTTATTGGCAAATTTTTGGGGAGCTTGTAAATATAACGTAAGGGTTTTTTATAAGCCCATGAGTTGTATGGAAATATTAAGTGGGAAGTTTTTTGGGTTTTTTCCAAATTTGGGGCCAAAAAAAAAAAAAATTTTGTTGCTTTGCAACGTAACCAAATTGCCAATCGAGACCGGCCATTCTATCATAGCAGTTCCTTGGGTGTACATCAGAAAAAAATTTTAAAAATGCAGCACGTTTACTCAAAAATTTAAAATTATCGTAAAAAGTAAAGTCCCTGGGGAACCCCAAAAACGCCCCCAAAGGGGCCTGTACCCGTCAAGGAAACCCACCCCAGGACTTTCGGGCCCAACAAAATTAACGGCACGTTTCTCCGCATAAAACTCGGGGGGGTTTTTTTCGTGGGGCCGGGGGTCATCGGGGAGACCTTCCGTCTCGAGACCGAGACGCCCGACCCCCTGGCTCCCCACGCCCCCAAAAAAATAAATTTAAAATTTCCCTAAACAGAAAACCCCCCGTTTGTAAACATCAAGCATTCTAATAATCTCAAATTTTCCCGATTCAGGAGTAGTTTTCCAAACTACATTTTTACTTGGTTTAAAGTTAGGAAAACTAAAATAAAAAATTTCGATAAAAAATTTTCTTTTTCCTTTTAAAACTTCGGGGGGGGCAAATAAAAACCCAACTGTCGACAAAAAATTTCCTCTTTCCCCGTTTCCCCCAAATTGTCAAAGAAATGTGAAAAAAGCGGGTTTTAAGTAGTACTTATTTTAAATCCTTTCCCTTTCAAAATTTAAAAGACGCCCCTGTTTTTTTTTTAAAAAAATAAAAGTTTTTGTTTCCTTTAAAAGGTTTTTTTTGCAATAATGTTATATTTAAACTACAATATTATTGATTTTTTTTTTAAATAAATTTTTTAGACTACATATTTTTTATTTTTTTTAAGATAATTATGATTAAGATTAAATTTTTGTAAATTTTTTTTTTAAACTATTTTTGTTGGAAAACATCATCCTTAAAACCCGGAACCCGTACAGTCTTGCCCTTTATAGCATGCCCCCCGCAGAATTTTAAAACTTTGATAGCAGCTAAAGGTGGCCCCAAAAAATATTGGAAATTTTCCCAACTTAATTTCCCTTTTTTTTTAAAACTTAAAAAACTTATGCTTTTTTTAAAAGAATGCTTTTTTTTTATTGGCAAAAAATCGGGAATTGATTGGATAATAAAAAAAAAAACAAAACAAAAAAAATAATAAAACGGGACAATATCCCCCGGGAATTAAAATTTTTAATGAAATCTTGCAGTGCGTCTAATAAAATTTTTCCCGGGGCTGTAAGTACCCGCAATTTGATTTAAAAAGTTAAAATATTTTAAAATCAATTTTTCCCCCATTTTAAGTTCAGCAATATTTTAAAAATTTTTATCCATCTGGACATACTTTATTTATTTTTAAAACAAAGCATACCGTAAGAAGGAAATAAAGATTCTTCGTCAAACCCTCGCGACTATTTCTCCAAGACGTTACCGAAAACATTTTTCCCCATCAGTGATTGGGTTTTGGGATGGGACTTTATTTCACAAAACTAATCACTGAAGTGGAAAAGCTTTCGGTAAAATCTTTACGGGAAAAGTGGGGGATGTTTGGGGGGCGGTTCCCCATGTCCCCTTTTCCCTAGTCAATTTTCACTTTTAAACCTTTTTTTAAACTACCTGTACCTATTGCCCCCAACGTTTTTAATATTGAGACTGAAAACCGTTTAGTAAATAGAATTTTAAAATTTCAAGGGAGTGAATTCAATTATTTTTTTTCCCCATATTTTTAATCTCAAATTTTCAATAATCGCGAAAAAAAAACACTATATAATTAAACAAAAATTTTAAAATACAATTTGGTAG
>JAFNEN010001623.1:0-39587 GCA_019343175.1 Oedothorax gibbosus | reverse complement strand
TTGACGATAGGACTTTTTTGATAGCTATAATAAGACAGCGACAACAATTCAATTTTCTGGTATGGAAGAGCAAATACAATTGACAGATGTTTTCCGAATCAAATCCCCGCGCAAGCGTCGGATATGTTTATTTTTCTTTTCTTCAACTCTTCCGATACAAATCAGCTGCACATTTTGCAACATTACAAATCGCACACATCACTTGCTGGCGAAATTCATACGAAAAAGTGGCGTTATAAAATTATTTTCTTTTTTAGTTGACTTCGAAGTTATAAATAATTTTATACATTTATTTCTTTTTCTGAAAGCCATAGAAGCCTTTGCCGCAAAAATATTCCACAGCGAAAAGAACACGAACAGAGAACTATTATTTTAATAAAAAAAAGGGAGTTGAGTAGTACTATACATTCTTCAAAAAATTTTCAAACGATTTACAAATACTTAGTTGCTTTAAAAACTATATTTAATTATTTAATGTGTTCTAATCGTATTTTCAGCAACAACTGTTTGTTTTACATACTGTTTGCATTTTTATTATACGATTTTTATCAAACTGTTTGATAGAAGTTTGCGAACACAAAGCGGTCTTTGACTGCGCTAAAGCTCAATTCAAGAACGTAGTGTAAATTGGCAGCTGAAAAGCAGTTGCAATAGTAAACAATAGCTATAATTTCGTTCTATCTTTATAATACTGAACGGGTCGTTTATAGGTCGGCAGTTATTTTGTTAGGAATAGCCCTCCTGTAGCTCTAGTGCGACGCCAGTTCAAACTAACAGTGGATTGTTAGGGTTTTATGTTGAAATATTGTCACACTAGAGCTACACGAGGTCTATTGGCGACGGGCGTCATAATTGAGAAACACAGTCAAGTGACGACCCGACACCTGAGAAGGCATCCAACGCAATTTTTTAAAGGTCAAGGTCATCTGCAGCTATGTGACTTTGGGGCATATTTAAAGTGCACTTCCTCTACACGGGGTATTATTCCGAAGAATAATTTTTAACTGCACAGACCATTTATAGGTCAGCAGTTATTTTAACAATACTCGGTCCCGAACCTGGGATCGTTCGCATACAAAGGCAAGCGGCTTACTGACTGGGCTCCCCAGCCTTTTGCTGAATTGTAAAATAAAGTTTAGAGTGATGTTAAGCATGTGATTTTCTTAACACATATATGTGTGTAAATTTAAAAAAAAACTCACAGTACTAGGTAAAAGGCTTGATGTTTTTTCAACATATAAATATGTGTAAATTAAAAAAAACTCGCCATACTGGGTAAAATGCTTGATATTTTCATGTTTACACATAAATATGTGTTTTTGACCATTTGTCAATTTACACGCCTCTCGTTTACACATACAAATGCGTAATTTGGTGTCTCATATGTGTAATTCTTGAAATATACCCATAATCGTGTGTAAATTTTCAAGTTTACACATTTAGTTTTTAGAGTGTACGATTACCGCATGGGAAAATATCCAACTAAAACCAAACATATTTAAACATAATAGTATTTTAAAGTAGATTGTATCTTACCTTTCTTTTTTTCTTGATTGTAGTTGATTAAATGTTATCGTTAATTAATATAATAAATTAATGGAATTTAGCGGCATTGCTTTCAAGCCGAAAAAGTAAATAAAGCTTGGCTCTTGCTAAACAGCCGAATATCGGCTATTTAGTCCACAGGCTAAACAGCCGAGGAGCGACAACAGCGCCACTTAGGATAAACTATTGTTCGGCATCCAAGCTAAATAGCCGAGCAGCGACAACAGCGCCAATTGTGATGAACTGTTGTTTGGCAAATAATTTTCAAGCTAAACGGCCGAGCAGCGACCCAGCGCAGCGTCAACAGCGACACTATATTGTTCGGCAAAAGCATTCATGCTAAATCAATGTGCTAAATGACCGAGCAGCGACAATAGTGTCACTTATTATGAATTATTGTTCGACGAAATAACATTCAAACCATTGAAACTATATTTTAATTAAAAACTATATTTGTCTCTTTTAATTTTATAATGTTTGATTAAAATTTTTTTTGCATTGTTCAGACGACAACAACAAAGTTGTAATAGAACTACGCGAGGCATATATTCATATTTAATTCATATCGACAAACATAGCTTAATTTCCGTCAGGGCAAACGGGGCATGTGCAAAGAGCGCCCCACATCAAGGGGACTCCCAAATTTGCTTAAAATAATAATATTGTTCAAAGACTGTGCCCTGTTCCACTATAGTTTCCATACAACCCTTTTTTTGTTTTTTTATAAATTATACCGTGGCCATGTGAATAAAATTTATAATATGACAATTTGATAGGTATCTGATAGTTATGTCATACCTTATGCAATATGCATGTATTATAAAAAAAAAATGTAAAATATGCAATGATTACACTTATATTAATGATAATTGTTAAGAGTTATTCATTTGTTCAAATTTAAAATGAAAAAATTAACTTGTTTAGATATCGTAGTTTTAAAAACCCGGCTTTGCAAAGGTGTGCCCTTACCCTTAATAACGGTGATTTGTTTTATTATATAAGCTTTTATTGTATACCAATTGATTCCCTCTCCACTGATCAGGATAATATAATCTCCTCCTATTATGATATCAGCATTAGGTAAAAAAAAAAAGTGGATGACCGATTGTATCCAAGCCCTTCTAGGAAATTGTGTTCTTTCTCCGTGCTATAGGGCGAATTGACATTTCCGAGAAGTATTCAGCAGATTTAAAATAATCATCACCTCTACTGTCATGAGACATTGTAGCAAATCTCAACATATTATCTACAACATGCCTAATATTATTTCTTGGACTTCCAAATACTTAAAGTCTATTAGTTTTATTAAGCACAAAATTCTTATTTATGCTTAAATATACCTACATATCTTCATTTCTCACCATTATTAACATAAATTCAATTCAATTAAGAAAGATGATTGGAATCAAGTTGAGGAAAACTTGATTATATGAAAAAAGATTTTAAAATAACAATCTTACAAATTAAATCTACGTGCTTTACTTGTTAACACTTAATTTGTATTTGCGCTGAAATTTCCTTCAACCAAAAATTTAAAAAAAATCCCCCGATGGGGCTGATTTATATTGACAGCTAAGCCTTTTTAGATTCGGCATATTCCTCAGAACGGAGAGCCATTTTTTGTGCACCATCTCTAGGCAATCGATTTCTATGTTTAGATTATAATGAATCTGAGCTCTCTGTGGATGTTAAGAGAGAAACCAAGCCAAATGCTAGGGATCTTTTACATGCCATAACCGTATGACATGCGTGCCTACGATTTTCCCATCCAGAAAGTCTGACGCTTGGGTTCGAATTTCGAAAAATCACTTTTTAAATGACACCTTCAGTTCAAAAGAAATAAGCTACTAAAATTTGGAATCTGTACCTCTCTAACAGTTTTGGCTGTGCGTTGATATGTGACTCAGTCAGTGAGAACTTTGTCCTTTATATTATACGGATTTCATTGTTTCTCAACCTTTCAACAGTGTATGCTTTCCAGTTTCATTTATAATTATCATCGTGCCCCCCCCCCCCCCACTTGCAATAAAATGTATACAGGAATAATGCATTGTGAGTAGTTTGGATTTTATTTTTAAATTATAATAAATAATTTAAAACTGGCTTACAGACCGGAGCCGATAATTTTAACGATATTTTATTTGTGATGAAATTAAACTACTTGGACGACATATTCGATAAATTATTAATCGTGAACCTTCAACTCCAAGGAGCAGATACACATACAATGGTCTCACAAAGAAACAGACTTAAAAAAAAGGGAAAATAGTGATCATTTGAAAAAAATAAGTAACCAAAAAAGATACTAAAATAAAGTATTCATCGGCAAAATATATCTTTATACTAATAACTGAAACTCAAGTCAGATCTCATTAAGACTTAACATGGGAATTATAGTGCTTACAATTTTTTAAATATATTTCTAGCCTCGCTGAGAGTGGGACTTCACGATTTTAAACTATACTTATATCACAGGCATGTTTTTTTATGTGATAAACGTAGCTGGCTGACAGAGCTCAAAATTCCACTTTTGAAATTGCTTTGCATGTTTTGTTATAAAATTATTTGTTGAAAATTAAAAAAAAAATTCAAATCCATTCCAATTTGTATAACGCTTGTCAAACATAATTCATTTTACCAATCATACTATTTTCCAAAACATTTCTCTCATAATTTTGTATTCAATTTGTTATCTTATTCATCAATATTTACTTTAAACTTTATTCATCAACAACATTAATTTATCTTAAACCCTTATTCCATTTCTGTGTCTATTTTATAAAGAATGAATAAAATGTTTCTACTACTCTATTATTTATTGCATTGTAAGCAATTTTAAAACCCCTGTGGCCTTTTCGACCAGGGCATATAAATAAATATTCTTTCAAATGTTTTTATTTTTATTTTAAATAAAGTTTCTCGTACGTTTAACGAAATGGCGACAGTGAAAATATTGAATAAAAATGGAATTTGCATGTTATTTCTATGTAGATTAAATTTTTAGTTATTTAAATTTTAAATAACTTTTGTAACAGACGGTCGTCTCGCCAAAAGAGCGATTTCGCGCCAATGATCGCACCGGCGCGCGATAGAAGAATAAGCGTTTTTTTCACCCACGAACTTTCCATTCGAAATGACTAGACATTCCAATTATAGCTTTGAACTGTGTGGTGTTCGTTTTGACTTTTAAATGATGTTTTGTTTTGAATGATGTTACGGTTCTCGAAGGTGTATGTAAAAAAATGTCAAGTAAAATCAGTTTAGACTGAAGTTGCTGAGTTTATTTTGCGTGTGAACTAACAGACCAGCTACAAAATGGCGCCTAATAAACGGGTACGCACATGCTTCGATATGTGGATGGCCGTTTTTAACAAAATGGCGGCATGCTATTCAACACAACGTATTTTTGTGAAGGTTTAGTACCATGGCCACTGACCAGTTACTATATGGAGCTGCCAATCTCGGAATTCCCATGCAAAGATAAGTAAAAACTTTCTTTAAAAGGAACTACTGAAGGAATAACGTTCAGAAATTATATTAGCGGTCGCTAATAAGAAAATTGCTGTTGGCTTTACAGCTGAAGAATAGCCTTCGCTATTACGAATACGAAAATTGAAAATTTTCTGTCGCTTTCACAGAACTATTTCCGAATACTGGAATATTCATATTTGCATACCATTCCTTTAATAGTACCTGACAAATCTTTCTTGAAATTTTGAATAGAGAAAATATTTCATCCTGAAATAAAAATTGCAGTTCAATTGTTTTTATGAATTATCATAATAATTCAGTTATAATAATATTTCATCTAGAAATGAAAGTGCATATATGGTTATATAAAAGGAATTAAGCAAATAATTCTGGTTGTTTAGAAAATTTATTACTTCATCAAGAAATAAAGAGTGTATATATGTTATTAATACACTTAGAAGAAGAAAAAATCAAAATTCTGGTTGTACATAAAATTCGTTTTATAATTTCGTTCGTTAACACTACGAGTATTAAGTTTTGAAATAAAAAGTGATTTTTTGTTTGGTGGTATTGAAAAGATAATCAAATATCTTTGAGTAATAAAATTGTTATTTATTCGTATAAATTCCGTGTGTCACAATGGCGTACCTATCTAAAGGAAAAAAAGCAAGATATTATTGAGTTAGCTCGTGAACTTGATATACCAATTGATGAAAATTTCAGAATTTTTGATATTAAAGATGCAATAACTAAATCGGTCTCATATGACGAAGAATTCACACGTGGTATATTCTTGAGGATAATTGAAGAACGAAAAGAAAATGAAGCGTTACAATCTTCCGAGAAAAAGAAAGCAGAAGAACAAGAAAGACTTTCTAAAGAGCAAGAAAAGCAGAACAATTTTGAGTTGGAAAAACTACGACTGCAAATCGAAGCCCAAAGAATGGTTCAACCATCTACTATTGCCAAGTGTTGCGTTCCCTACCCAACCCCAGTTGTAACTGAAAAATCTTATTCCAGAATTTGATGTGAAAGAAGACGACATGTCTTTATACCTCAACTTGTTTGAACGTCAACTGAAATTCTTCAAAGTTGAAAAGTCAAGCTGGGTAGCATATTTGCTAGGAGTACTGCCCACTGATGTTGCACAACTAATCGCACGTGAACCAGAGGAACAGTCACAAGACTACGATTACATAAATGGAATTCTTCTGCAGCGTTTCCGATTGACTGCCGAGAAGTTCAGAAAACGGTTCTCCCAAGCAAAGAAGAATCCTGAGATGACATGGAAAGATTTTTTCTTTGAACTGCGCACCTTTTTCGAAGGCTGGTTGGAAGAACTGAAGATTACAAGTTTTACCCAACTCAAGGATCTTATCATTTGTGAAAAAATGAAGAGAAGAAGCACCCCAGAATGTCGCCAGCACAATCTGGATGTGTGGGAAAATCTGAACAACCCATCAGAACTAGCTGAAAAACTTGATAGTTATGAAGGACTTCGACCAACAACGCTCGGAGCACAGAAGAAAATGGTTCAATCAAAAAGTTACCAATCTCAAGAAGTCAAACGAGGTCCTCATCCCAGAAGAGGAAATTTTGGTTCCAGAAACTTTGATATTCAAAGAGAATCCCGAGAACCGTGGATCCCCAGTCAAAATGCAAGAAACCACGCTTACCCTGACAGAGCACAGTTTCCAGCTGCATTACCCAGAGAAAACGGAACTGAAAATCATTCGGAAGAAAGACCAGTGATTAGCTGTTACGGATGTGGAAAATTAGGTGTTATAAAACGAAAGTGCCCCACATGTTCTCCAACTTCAAGAACTGAAACAACAGAACTGAGTTCTTTGCATTTTAAGTCACTCTCACTTAAAAATACCCATCAAACTTTGTTGAAAGTTTCAATAAACGGAATTAATGGTGTTGCTTGTGCCGACACCGGAACAACCCAGCTAAAAAAATCAGCAAAAACCTGCATGGAAAATGCAGAAATGCAGGTTTTTTGAAGAGAAATGAAGGTTTTACGAAGGGAAATGTTTTCAGCATTTAACCTGCAGTATTTATATGGGTACGGTGCTGAAAAATTCAGCAAATAAATTTTAGCAGGAAAACTGCATGTTTTGGATGAGAGATAAAGCTTTTATGCAGGAAAATGTTTTCAGCATAAAACCTGCAGTACTTTTACAGGTATTATGATGAAAAATTCAGCAACTAAATTTCAGCAAAAAAACAATGCTTCTGAAGAGAGATGAAGGTTTTATGCAGGGAAAATGTTTTTTTAAAGGTATTGTACTGAGAAATTCAGCAACTGAGTTTCAGCTGGAGAACTGCATGTTTGTAAAACTTTTTTAAGGTGATTTTTTTTATTCTTAAAGGAAACTGCCATTTTTCTGAAGGATTCATCCTAAAAGAACAAAGAATTAGCCGTTTCAGTTCTACATGAAAACAGCAATTTCTCTTAAAATTTTATGCTGAAAAATACCTTTATTTAACCTTATACTTTTTATTACCTTTCTTTAGAGTTTATTTTTTAACCTATATTTTAAAGTACACTTAAAATACTGTTTTATCTTTAAACCCACATTTCAATAGCACTTAATGTGCAATTTTATGCAAAAAATTACCTAAACTTTCTGAGAAAATAAGGACAATATTTCAAGCAAAGTATTTTGTCTAAAAAACTTTCTGCAGAGAATTAATACAACATGTGCATAATTCTTTATAGCATAGAGTTACACATAAAGCCTGTAGGGGCCAAAATCGTTTTCTGCAACAATGTCGACAAGTGGGTTGCTGCTCACGGGAAATTACAAACCAATAACTTCCATGGTGCTGCATTATCATACCAGTGTTAACTTTTTTTTGACGATTCTAATGAAGCGTCATTGAAAATAAGTATCAAATGGGTTGACCAGTTGTGAGTTGATTTTTAATTATTTTTAAAAAATAATGTGTGCGTTAACCCCAAAAATACTGTAAATTTTTTTGTAGTGAATTTTTATCTTAAAATTGTTCTTTATTTTTGAAATTAGTTTTGATATTTTACACTTGTAGTAATTGTATCCCAGCTAAAAATTGTTGGAATTTTTCGCAGAAAAACATGTAATTTTTAATGTAAACATTTACAGTTTATTAGCAAATTTTGCAGCAAATTAGCTTAATATGTTCAAATCGCAGATCTAGATTTTGTTAATCTGTAACTTCTAAAAATTCAGAAACAATATCAAAGCTATAATTGGCGATTCAAATTCTTTTTTTCCAATTTCCATGGACGTTTTTTATTTGATTTTGCAAAAAAGAAGAAAATAATGCCACCTATATAAAGACAGTAAATTTTAAACGAAAAACAGATTTAAAAATTATTTGCTTAATATTTCAGTTTGCTCAATAGCTTTGCTCTCACCTTTTTATAGAAAATTTAAAAATAAATTAATCTTAAAGGAATTCTTAATATATATTTTTTTTCTAACTCACAAAATTTGCATCCAATTTATTAATTGCCACCTTAGAACAATTAATTAAATCTAATTTAAATATTTTAAAATAAAAATCATAGACAAATTGTACGCAAAATCATGAATCAAATTTATTGACTATAATCGAATCTATGGAGTGTGTAATTTTGTATGTTCTAATTAGAAGATATACCATTCCTAATTTTAAAACGCGCTGCAGTTGCAAGCTCCAATAGCGCAGTTGGTAGCGCGCTGAACAGCTACACAAATACCCCCAGATCAAATCCCGTGCTCCTTCCTTCCTACTTGGGTATATACAACTTAACTTCAAAATCTTCACTTATCCTGCAGTTTTTTAAATGTTTTTCCAATGAAGGAAATATTAAGGTTTTTTGATGAAGGGAAAATGGAGGCTTTTGATGAAGGAAAAATGAAGGAACTTGGTACCTAAAACTTCACTTATCCTGCAGTTTTTATAAAGGTTTTTTGTGAAGGAAAAATGGAGGTATTTGGAACCTAAAACCTTCACTTATCCTGCAGGTTTTCGAATGAAGGGAAAATAAAGGTTTTTGATGAAGGTTTTTGGTTCCAAATACCTGCAGTTTTCCTTCAATTTTTTTTCAAGGTTTTTTGCTGCTTTTCTTAGCTGGGAAGTAACACAATAGCCGGTGAGGTGTTGTACAACCTACTGAAAGAAAACGGGACAACATTCCAGACTGCAGTCTTAAATGTAACACTGGCTGATGGCATTGAAAAAGAAATTGAGGCACACCACACCAAAGTTGACATCAACGTCGAAGGACAAGTTGTCAAGATTTTTGCTTTACCGACAGCTAAAGACAATCGAACTCTTCTTGGAACTGACTTTTTGCAAAAAGCTGGAATTTTTCTAAATGTACCACATCACAACTGGTACTTTGTCAACAAACCTGGAGAAAAGTACCCATTCGTGGAAGACCCTTTTCCAAAAACCTCAAATGCAACAGCTGATTTCCACTCAATCCACTTGAGAAAAGATGAAGGCCAACATTTCACAGAAATACAGAAAGCTGAACTGAATGGTTTGATAGAAGATTTTGAAGATATCTTTCAACCAGGGGAAGTGGCGACGCCTAAAATCCAACACTTTATTGACACAGGCAGTTCAAAACCTGTTTCACTACCCCCATACCTGCGAAAAAAGAACTTTTGCAAAAGGAACTGGATATTCTCTTAGAGAATGGTACCATAGAAGAATGCGAATCTCCGTACTCATCTCCGGTTGTGCTGGTGCCTAAACCTGACGGGAGTATACGTCTTTGTATCGATTATCGAAAATTAAACGCAGTCACAGTTAGCGATAACTATCCATTACCCAGAATGGATGATTTGCTCCATGAAGCTAGACATACGTCATACATGTCCACACTCAATCTAAAGTTGGGTTACCATCAAATTGAAGTAAATCCCGCTGATCGTGATAAAACAGCTTTCATTTGCCCATTAGGAGTCTACAGATACCGCCGTATGCCATTTGGGTTGAAGAATGCTCCGGCAACCTTCCAGAGATTGATCGACAATTTTCGAAACTCCTTGAAAGACATTATGGTTCTGTCATACTTGGATGATATCATCGTGTTACCTGGGACTTTTGAAGAACATCTTTCTAACTTAGAAGCAGTTTTCACTAAATTACAAGAATTTAAGCTGCAAGCAAAACGAGAGAAATGTCACTTTGGATGTAACCGAGTCAAGTACCTTGGACATTACATTACACAGAATGGTTTAGAGGTCGACCCAGGGAAGACTGCTGCCATACAAAACATACCACCACCACGTAACGTTAAACAAGTTCAGTCATTTCTTCAAACATGCTCATGGTATAGAAGATTCATTGAGAACTTTTCGGAAATTGCCAGACCCTTGAGCAATCTTACAAAGAAAACTGTAAAGTGGAATTGGGGACCAGAAGAAGAAAGGTCATTTAACACCCTGAAAAGTCTCTTGGTGAAACCACCTATTATTCGCCAAAGTGATCCAACAAAGCCTTACATTCTACGAACTGATGCGAGTAACTATGCTTTGGGTGCAGTTCTCTTACAAGGTTAAGGACCTGATGAACACCCATTAGAGTACGCCAGCAGATTGCTCAATCAGGCTGAAAAGAACTACTCAACTACAGAGTGCGAAGCACTAGCAGTTGTTTGGGCTCTAAAGAAATTCCGTGCATACATTGATGGACATGAAGTTACTGTCGCGTCTGATCACCAGCCCTTGAAGTGGCTTATGTGCCTGAAGTCTCCAACAGGAAGATTGGCAAGATGGGCACTAGAAGTTCAATCTTTCAATTTAAAGGTGGAATACATTCCAGGAAAAATAAACGTTGTAGCTGACATGCTCTCTCGCCCCTTTTGTCAACACGCTGAAGGAACTTGTGAAATTTACACCGTTTCCATTGTCATGCCAACACGTAGCTCGAAGAACATCCGAGAAGAACAACCGAAAGATGACAATCTGAAGAAAATTATCGTATCCTTCGAAAATGTAGTTAAAGATGAAAACTTCGCAAACTACTCTGAGAGAGGATATCTCATGAATCAGGGAATCCTTTACAGATATTCACCGGATTCTGACTCCGAAGAGGCTCAACTTGTAGTCCCAGAGCAAGAACGAGAAAATATCCTCAAGGAGCACCACGATGCCCCAACAGCTGGACATTACGGAAGTGAAGGCACATACACCAGAATAGCAAACAGGTACCACTGGATTGGTATGCGAAAATATATAACCGATTATGTCAAGAATTGCCTGGAATGCATCGAATCAAAAACCTGCTGGATTACTGCGTACACCTATATATTACCAGAGGTTCGAGACATTAGCAATCGACTTGTTTGGACCACTTCCCGAGACTCCAGATAGAAAGCAATGGATCTTCATAATAGAAGACACCTCAACGAAATGGGTAGAAATCTTCGCATTACAAGATGCCACCGCCCGAGGATGTGCCATAACAGAAGAGGTATTTTTAAGATATGGACTACCGAGACGTCTCATCTCTGACAATGGCTCTCAGTTCGTCAGTGCGGTGATGCAGCAAATCTGTAACCTACTAGACATCGACCAAGTCCTCACCCCTGTTTATTGTCCTCAAGCTAACCCGGTTGAAAGAAAAAATAGAGATATAAAACCCCGCATTGCTATCTTAGTTGGAAACGGACTTCACACAGCCTGGTCCGAAAAACTGCCACTGATTCGTTTTTCCATGAATTCTACCGAATGCTCCTCGACGGGATATTCTGCTGCCTTCCTGCAGTTTGGAAGAGAAATGCGCACACCAGATGACGTGAAACATGACTTGCCCAGTGTAATTCACAACGACAACTTTGTTGCATAAAACACGCCCTACCTAAAACGCCTCGCTGAAAATTCAAAATTCATACGTGAACGCGTCGAAATGAAACAAGATCAGCGTAAGCTCCAATTCGACAAGGGAAGACGAAAAGTTTTCTTCAGCCCTGGTGACAAGGTGTGGGTCACTTTGCATCCTCGCAGCAGTGCAAGAAACAAAAAGACATCAAAGTTTATGCCTAAACGTGATGGGCCTTACCAAATTCTGACACAACGCTCGCCCACTTCTTACGTCGTTGCGAGCATAGACAACCCTACGGAAGAAATTGCCACGTATCATGTTTCAGCGCTTTCACCATACCGTGATCAAGCCAGTGGTGAACAAATAAACACTTCTCCTGTTTCACCATTACGAAAGCGTGGACGACCACCGAAGCGCCCACCAACTCAAGGCCCTACACCCGGACCTCCCCAAACGCAACAAACACCTAATCCCGAACACTCGTCGGGACGTCGCCATGTTCGGAGGGGAAGACTGTAACAGACGGTCGTCTCGCCAAAAGAGCGATTTCGCGCCAATGATCGCACCGGCGCGCGATAGAAGAATAAGCGTTTTTTTCACCCATTTATTTTAAATAAAGTTTCTCGTACGCTTAACGAAATGGCAACATTGAAAATATTGAATAAAAATGGAATTTGCATGTTATTTCTATGTAGATTAAATTTTTAGTTATTTAAATTTTAAATAACCTTTGTAACAGACGGTCGTCTCGCCAAAAGAGCGATTTCGCGCCAATGATCGCACCGGCGCGCGATAGAAGAATAAGCGTTTTTTTTCACCCACGAACTTTCCATTCGAAATGATTAGACATTCCAATTATAGCTTTGAACTGTGTGGTGTTCGTTTTGACTTTTAAATGATGTTTTGTTTTGAATGATGTTACTGTTCTCGAAGGTGTATGTAAAAAAATGTCAAGTAAAATCAGTTTAGAGTGAAGTTGCTGAGTTTATTTTGCGTGTGAACTATTAGACCAGCTACACCTTCTAATTAAAAATTTCTTAATGAAATTTGGAATGTAGCCTAATCTGATTTTTTGCTTCAAAATGACGTCTCCCACTTGTCTGTGGGACTTGTGGATGGCAACAGTGAAAATATTGAATAAAAATGGAATTTGCATGTTATTTCAATTTAGATTAAATTTTTAGTTATTTAAATTTTAAATAAACTTCTAATTTAATTTTTTTAATGAAATTTGGTATGTATCCTAATCTGATTTTTTGCTTCGAAATGACGTATCCCACTTGTCTGTGGAACTTGTGGTTCTTTCTGTGAAAGTGGGTGACGTAACGACGGACAGACAGACAGACGGACTGAACGATTATAAAACCTTCCACTTTTTACGTTATAAACGTAGTGTGGAAGCTAAAATGGGTGTTTTAAAATAATGACATATGAAGCTGGAAACAAAGTTATATTGAAATTAACTACCAAATTTGCGAACTCCAACCCTATATTCAGATGCGTATTATATAAAAAACTTTCGTAAATATTCATTTTAGTGATTGAAAGTTAAAATGAAAATTTGATATTTTGAAGCGTCCTTTTGTTCCCCGTCTCCTCAATGTAAATAAGAAATAACAAAGGGCCCAAATTTCTCAGATTGGTATTGGTTCCAATCGTATGTTTTTCATGACTAATAAGTAACCGATATATTCGTTAACTTTAAATAATTCGTTTACATTTTTCGGTATAATAAATTTTGCCAAAATGTTTATTTTTATGTTGTTTATAAAAAACTTTGAGGTGGAATCACGTTGATCTTTGAGGTTCGTACTGCATAGGTCTCCTTGGTTACGGATTATTTAGAGATAGCAAGCAGGAAATATATAGAATCATTTTTTAAAAATTTTAACAACGTGCAAAAAAAATCACTTTTAGCTTCCACACTACGTTTATAACGTAAAAAGTGGAAAGTTTTATAATCGTTCAGTCCGTCTGTCTGTCTGTCTTGTCCGTCCGTCACCCACTTTCACAGAAAGAACCACAAGTCCCACAGACAAGTGGGATACGTCATTTTGAAGCAAAAAATCAGATAAGGCTACATTCAAAATTTCATTACGAAATTTAAATTAGAAGTTTAGTTAAAATTTAAATAGCTAAAATTTTTATCTTCATTGAAATAACATGCAAATTCCATTTTTATTCAATATTTTCACAGTTGCCATTTCGTTAAACGTACGAGAAACTTTATTTAAAATAAAAACTTTTGAAAGAATATTTATTTATGTGATATAATTCAGTTTGGATTGTTGTAATATCACAATAAAATTCTTTTGATGGTTCATTATATATGTATGTAGAAAGATGCATAGAGAATTCTGACTTGGCATAAAAAAAAAAAAAATTGCAAAGTTTCGCTTTTATTTTTAAAGTATCAATTGTACTAAATTTTATATTTTTTGAACTGTAAATTAATTTAACAACACTCAAAAAAAAGTTTAGTAATCTGTACTAAATTTTGGTAAAATCAACCAAATTTAAGGTGAAATAGGTGATAAATAAAGATTTGGTAAATGCTACCATGAAGATTTAGTAAACGGCATTTGGTAAATTCTACCAAATATTTAGCAGCGGGCACAGATGACGATTTGGTAAACATAACATAAGTATTTTGTAAATTTTACCAAATACGACACTGCTGTGTTTACTAACAATTTGGTAATTTATACTCATCGATTTGGTAGGTGTAACTAAGGTATTTTGTGAATTTTACCAATCATTTTGTTTCTGAAATAAGACCCTGTTGTGTTTACTAACAATTTGGTAATTTATACTCATTTATTTGGTAGATGAAACTAAAGTATTTTGTGAATTTTATCACAAATTGTTATATTTACTAAAAATGTAGCTGTTGTGTTTAATAAAATTTGTTAATTTATATTCATTAATTTAGAACAAATATTACCACATATTAGGCAAACATAGCAAATAAATTATAAATAAGTTAATTTAGCTATACATTTTTTTTTACATAATGAATTGTACCAAATTATAATTGTTTTGCATCACATTTTGCCATAAAATTATCTAATGAACTAAAATTTGTTTGTAAACTTTGCACAAAATTTGGTACAATTCAACATGAAAAAGTATGTTGCTACTATTTCAGCATTTTGTAAATATGCTATGAAAGTAGAAAGTTTGTACTTTTATTTTATAAAAATAAACAATAACTGACACTATTTACAAAACAATTTATTAAATCAATGCAGGTATCTGTAAAAAAAAATAAGTATATCATATAATCTGTATGAATTCACACGTATTAACCCATAATAGAATGTAACATATCACAACTTTAAGTATACACAATAGGCAGTCAGTGTAAAAGTCCTGGTTACTACAATAATTAGGACAAAATATAAAGAATTCCTTTGGCTGATTTCACAACGTTTAAAAGTTACTTATCAGACAAGGTATCCAAACTGAAAACAAATTAGTTATCTAGACAAGCAACTGCTGCATCAGAAATTTGGAATCCTCCTACATGATCATTATGTTTTTAATTGTATTCTACTATTTTATAAAGATACAAAAAATGTTTATTACCAACGGCAATTAATTTTCTGATGCAGAAAAGTGGTAGTGTAATGTAGTAGCGTGATCAGGAGACCACCAACAACCAAACACAACAACCACCAACGATGACAAGTCGATTTACCAAGCATTAACGTTTCAAATTTATTAAAAAACAATTTAGATTTAAAAACCATTTAAACAGGTTCCTTCTTAATCAACCTCACGTCCATTTCGGACAAGCTCTCTATTCGTCCATAACATCCAGTTCCAAAATAGTTCTGTTCTCGTTCCGTTTCGGCGGGGAACTTCTGGAGTGGCCGCTAGAGGGCCACGGATCAGGTACGTTACAGGACTCCTCCTCCCCTGGGGAAACTTTCGAAGAATGAGAAAGTTTATGATTAGTGTTCATACATGAGTTATGTAACTGTTCCAGGAACCTAGGCAAGTGCCAAACAAAAATTATCAATTCCCAGTGTCGAAAAAAAACTAAATTTAAAATAAACACATGAAAAGCAAAAATGTAAGTATGAATAGAAATAAATGCAAAAAGCATTAAATTGGGCACATGCATAAAATTTTTTATATTTTTTTAGAGAGTGTGGATCCGGCTCAATCCATCTGCATTTTGGTGCAGTTTTCCCTTTCGATGAATAACTTCAAAATTAAAAGGTTGCAATATTAGTGACCATCGCATTAAACGTACGTTAGAACTCGCGTGAGTATTCAGCCACACTAAAGGATTATGATCAGTCACATTTGAAAGAAATTCCCATCGAGATAACACTTAAGTTTTGAAACTGCAAAGATGATGGCGGCACACTCTTTCTCACTGACACTATATCGTTTTTCAACACTAGTAAATTTCTTGCTTAGGTATATAATCGGGTGTTCTTCAGTTTCATTGTCTGCCAACTGGGACAAAACTACTCCCATTCCTTGATCTGACGCATCAGTTTCAACTATGAACGGTTTTTGGTAGTCTGGTGAGTACAGCACAGGATAGTTACAAAGACAGTTATTTAGCTTGTCAAATGCTTCCTCACATTCTTTAGTCCACGTAATAGGTCCTTTTCTAGCTTTCCCTTTTAAAGAATCAGTTAAAGGGGCAGCAATCGACGAAAACATTGGAATGTATCGGCTATAGTAACCGGCTAACCCTAAAAAGGCACGAACTTCAGTTTTACTTTTAGGTGGGCTAAAGTTCTTGATCGCCTCAATTTTTAGTTCGGCTGGCTTCCTAAGACCTTGTCCAACAATATGTCCAAGATACTGCACTCGCGCTTGAGCAAATTTACATTTTGAAGGCTTAATGGTTAGACCCGCCTTTTCTATTCTTTTCAGCACTATATCGACTTGTTTTAGATGTTCAGCGAAACTGTTCGAAAAAATCGCTATGTCATCGAGGTATGGAACTGCGTACTCTTCGCATCCCTCTAGAAGTTGATATACCATCTTACTAAATTCGCAAGGAGCATTCTTTAGACCAAATGGCATCCTTAAGGGTTTATATGTGCCAAAGTTAGTCACAAATGCTGCCAGTCTTTGGGCTCGCTCAGTGAGGGGAATTTGCCAATAGCCTTTAGACAAATCTAGAACTGTTATGTACTGAGCAGAAGACACTATTTCAATTCTTTCTTCTATATTTGGAAGGGGAAAGAACTTTGTTTTTGTGATCTTGTTCAAGTTCCTATAGTCAATGCAAGGCCTCGGATCCTTACCAGGTGCTTCTACAAGAATCATTGGTGAAGTACAATCTGAAAAACCAATTTCTATGATTTTCAGATCCAGCATCTTCTGTATTTCGGTTTTCAGAATTGCATTTTGTCTTGGCGATGTTCGATAAGGCTTTGAAAGGATGGACTGTTCTTCGCTAAGTTCAATGTCATGCATGACAAGTTCGGTTTTTCCTGGGACGTTTGAAAAACACTTCATATATTTCCAAATTAGGTTCTTCATTTGAGCGATTTGGTCCTCATTCATGTTTGAACTTTCGCCGTAATCTTGAAAACATCTCTTCAAGGTCCAATATATTTGGGTTAGAGTCCACACAAGGTATTTCCATTTGTTCCTCGTCATTTTCTCCTTCTAGATCACTTATCAAATAATTTATTTCTTCTGGTCGTTTATAGTATGGCTTCGGCATATTCACATGGTACACCTTTGAAGTGGCTTTTTCACCAGGCAACTGCACAACGTAATTGGTTTCAGAGAGTTTTCTTAGGATTGTTCCAGGACCTGTCCAATGTGGGCTTAACTTGTTGCTTTTCAATGTAGCAAAAATCAGTACTAGGTCTCCTATTCGAAATTCTCTTTTTACTGCCCTCTTGTCGTACCAAGTCTTATTCTTTTGCTGGCATTGTTCCATCTTTGATATTGCTAGTTCTTGACAGCGCTTCATTCGATTAATCGACATTTATCTTGGAAAAGACTTCTTGAATCACTGGAACTTTCTTCATAGGAGCCTTCTTTTGTCAAAAGGTTTTCCAACGCGTTGACATCTGTCACAGCTTCGAACGTAGTCTTCGATTTCTTTATAACACTGGGCCAAAAGAAGTGTCTGGAAAAGATGTCTTTCGTTTTTGTCACTCCTAAATGTCCCGATGTCCCCTCATGACAAAAGGCTTTCAAGTCATTTCGATACTTTTTAGGCACAACCAGTAGCAGTCTCTCCACTCCTGTTTTGTCCATCTTTCTCTTCACGAGTATTCCATTTTCTAGCCTTTCCAATCCACCAACAGGTTCACCTGTATTTTCTTGCACTTTTTCCAAAAGTGATTTCAGCTCAGGGCATTCTTTTTGTTGATCTGAGAAAGTTTTAGAATCCACTTTCAACAACGCCAAGCCCTCATAGTTATCTTCTTTAGGTGGAAATGAAAACAGATCATCCTCATCAATTGTTATTTCATCATTCTCGTTTTCCTCTTCGTCCACGACTTCTTCAATTATGTCTCCGACAGCTTGCTCTTGTTCTGCTTTACGTTTTTGAGCTCTTGTTTCTATAGCGTTAATCTGGTGAGGAACATCTTCATTCTTCATTGTCTCCAACAAGGCTGCTGTTTGGTTCCCAAGCAGATACCTTCATTTATCTAACTGGCATGGAACGACAGCTGCTTTAGTTATGACGTGTCCAAACTCTCCCTTCAGCTCCACTTCTGCCAACGTTAAGCAAACTGGAAATTCGTCCAATGGTTGTTGCACCCAGATGTTCTCTCCGGTTAACATTTCAGGAGTGATGCGGTTGCGGCACACAACATCGATGCTGGTTCCAGTATCTCGCAAAATAGGCATAGTGAATCCATTGACTTCAGCCATGAAGGTATATGGTGACATAACATTTTCGTCTCCTTTCTTTATAAGACGGTTGATGTCTGAAGTTCCTGCAGGTTTCTTCATCAAGGGACAGTCAGGCCTTAGATGTTCAGTAGAATTACAACGAAAACACCGCGGTTTCCTGCGTTTTTCGAAAGCTTCATTATTTTTACTTCTTTCATTTTCGCTCTTCTCAACCCTTGGTTCGTTTACAGGGGCCTTTGTTTCAGATTGATTTTTACCTCTCCATGGTTTGAAAGATTTTTCTTTTGATAGGAATGTCTTCTTTTTCATGAGCAGCCTTACGTTTTCGTATTCATCCAGTTTTTCTGCGACTCTTTCTGGATTTTTCATCTGGGTCCACTCATCGATGAAATGATTTTTAATTTCCAAACTGGTCTTCCGCTTCACTTGTTCAGACAAAATCAAATTGCACAAATCTTCAAAGGTGCTCACTTCTAACCCTTTTATCCATTCATAGAAATAATTTTTCAACTCGAACAAAAAGTCTTTCCAAGTTCCCTCTGGTCCTTTATTGTGATTATAAAAAAGTTGACGGAACTTTTCTGGGCTTAGTTTGTATCTGTTCAGAAGTACCTTCTTAACAGCCTCGTAATCTTCGTATGTTTCTTCCGATTCTCGAGCGATGAGTTGGGCCATTTCAATTGGCAAGAGTCCCGTTAGGTGAGACACCCATTGCTCTTCTGGAAGTCCTATTCTCTTGGCTGTTCTTTCGAAAAGGACTAAGTACAAGCTGATATCAGATTTAGAGTCATATTTTGTCATCAGATGGTGTATATCTTCTCTGTGTCTTGGAGCTTCTCTTGTTCCATTTTTCTCCAATCTTAATTTTTCGAGAAGAAATTTATTTTCTGATTCTTGCTTTTCTAGAAACAATCGATGCTCTTCTAGTTGTCTCACTCTGACCCTTTCATCTTCTTCCTTCTTCAATCTTTCCTCGACAGAAGTTTGAAGAAAACTCTCCACGAATTCTAGTTCATAAAATTCACTACCTTTTATGGCTTCTTTCAAGGTTAAAACTGTCGCATTTGCATCTATTTCAATGTTCATCTCAGTGGCTAAGTTTAATAAGTCCACTTTTCGACACTTTCCCCAAATTGCCATATTTATAAACAAATAATTAACTACTTTTACCTATCAAGATATTAAAAAGCCTATTTATATAGTTGAGACAAATCCACACTCTCGTAATGGACTTCATATAATATTGACTTTTTTTATAACATATCTTAATTCACAAATAAAAGTATAATTTTCTTAAACATAAACCTTAATAAATTATTCAATATCTTTTTTTTAAGACAAATAACAAGGTTTAATTTGATTTAATACAAGCAATTTAACATAAGCCTTCTTAAACATAAACCTTTTTAATTTAGTCAATATCTTTTTTAAGACAAATAACAAGGTTTAATTTTATTTAATACAAGCAATTTAATAAAACCTATTACGCTATGAATTCGAAAAAATGTTTCGATTGCATAAATACACACTCGGGAATAAAGCGAAAATAAATAAATTTATTTGCGATAAATTTATTCTAAGAATATGTTCAATTTTATATTTTTAATGCAAGAAATATAAAAATCACTTTTAACAACATCCCTCTTTATGCATTCAATATTCAATAACAAAAGATAAATAAAATGAATACACGAAATTATTTTCCAATAAAATAAAAATAGAATATTTGTAAGCACACTCAACAGATGTTTTTCTTCTTACTTAAAAAAAACAGCATCAAAAATAAATACCATCTTTATTTTAACCACAGGAAATAATAAATTCGAAATACGAACACCTGTCAATAACCTAATAAAAAAAAGCCTTCGTAGCTTCGATATTTTTTTTAGTCAAACAGGAAGCTTTACTGTCCGCCATTTTTGTCCAGCGAACATATTTTTTTCAAAACCAAAACTTGATTAACTCAAGATTTTTTAAACAGTATAATTAGTTTATACAGACAAATATTTTGATAAGAAACAAATATTTTAATAAACACAAGTATTTTTTTTCCCACGAATTTTGACAGTGTTGTCATTCAAAATAAAATTATTCTTGAATACACTAAAATTCTTAATTATTTGTTATACGCTATCAAAACTTGAAAAACACAATAATTTTTCAACAGTATGATTGAAATATATATACCTTTTAAATGTATACAAAAATATCTTTCCAAGAATTTTAATGACAGTGCCCTCATTCAAAACGACTTTGAATACACAAAATTCTTAAATATTTTTTTCTTTTTCGATATCAAAATACATACTTCTTAACAAAAATATCTATTACGCTCAAAGTAACTAGATTTCAACAATTAGCTAAACTTAATGCTTAATATTTAACAATTTAAAAAAATATTTTCCAAGCAAATAAAGTATTTTAGCATACACAATTGTATCCAGAAATTTTTTTTTTGTTACCAAAAATGGCGTCTTCCAATAGAATTTTTACCACGTTACGAAATATTAATATCATACATAATTGTTTTAGAGTAATTCATACAAAACTTTCTGTTTATCATATCAAAAACAACTCAAAACTCAATTTCCAAGGGATTAATTGCACCTTATTAAGTTTTTTTTTTTACGAGTTAAACGGGTTTTTTAACCGAAACTAATTTCATAAACATAGTTTTGTGTTGACATTTCAATTACCACTATTTTTTCGACACTGGTGAACGACAAAATTTGTATAGAGGCACTTACCCGGAATGACGGATTGATGTTGAAATCCCACATAGTGCCACCAAAAATCATCTCCTGTAATGTAGTAGCGTGATCAGGAGACCACCAACAACCAAACACAACAACCACCAACGATGACAAGTCGATTTACCAAGCATTAACGTTTCATTTTTATTAGAAAACAATTTAGATTTAAAAACCATTTAAACAGGTTCCTTCTTAATCAACCTCACGTCCATTTCGGACAAGCTCTCTATTCGTCCATAACATCCAGTTCCAAAAATAGTTCTGTTCTCGTTCCGTTTCGGCGGGGAACTTCTGGAGTGGCCGCTAGAGGGCCACGGATCAGGTACGTTACAGTAGCTTATCATTTTGACGAGAAATAACACTTTATACGGGTTTGTAATCTATACCATTAAATGTAATTAGTTTAACGACAAATACATCCACATTTTTAAATCTGAATTTGAAATGCACATAAAAAACACTGAATAATTTTGGAAGTTGATATTCTTCCCATTTTCTATAAACAATCGCTCATCGAAAGATCAACCTGAAAATAAACGCTCACACATTTGCAGCTGATATTTTATGGCAAGTGTTTTAGTTACTTTTTACAACAGTTGGAATTAGCATATACTTTAGATGCTCCATGTTTTGATTCATACAGCATACTCCATAAATATACTAGTGGACCAAACTTTTTAATAATTCAGGGATAATGTATCATGTAGTGATGTTTAGGTTTAAGATGGGTTTTAAATAGATACACGTATAGTTCTTGATGCTCAACAATAAGAATTTCCCATCGTTTTACCATTTACATGCAATTATATGAAAATGGTTTTTGTCATTAAACACACATTTCTTTTTAATGCCAGTCTGAAAGTAATCAGATGAATCAAAATGGTCATATAATTATCTACAGTTTGTAAATCACTGGAATCTTATCACTACTAAAGGTTGTTCTCTATGTGGAGTGTAAAATCTACATTAGAAATTTGCCCGATTCAGCCACATTTATACACCTGGAATTTGAAACAATATTTCAAGATTTTAAAAGAAATAAATTTACCATTGCATAGCACAAGTTTCAAGTATGCCATGTTTTAAATCATTTCTGCTTCCAATTGCATATGAAACAGGTGTCACAAAGAATCCCGAAACATTAAAAAACTAATCGTTTATATTCAGTCGTAGCTTTGGGGTGGAGGTTGGACTAGACGGACATCGTGCAGTGGTGGGTCTTGAGTGGCAACGAGTGGTGGAGTGACCTGAAGAACACCGAGTAAGTAAGAGGCTTGGCGGGCATCATTCGGAAGTGGGACTCGACGGACATCGTGCAGTTGTGTTGCTTGAGTGGCAACGAGTGGTGGAGGGACTTGAAGAGCGCCTGGCGTGGTAGAGACCTGGCGGGCATCATTCAGATGTTGATCTCGACGGACATCGTGCAGTAGTGGGTCTTGAGTGGCAACGAGTGGTGGAGTGACCTGAAGAACACCGAGTAAGTAAGAGGCTTGGCGGGCATCATTCGGAAGTGGGACTCGACGGACATCGTGCAGTGATGGGGCTTGAGTGGCAACGAGTGGTGGAGGGACTTGAAGAGCGCCTGGCGTGGTAGAGACCTGGCGGGCATCATTCAGATGTTGATCTCGACGGACATCGTGCAGTAGTGGGTCTTGAGTGGCAACGAGTGGTGGAGTGACCTGAAGAACACTGAGTAAGTAAGAGGCTTGGCGGGCATCATTCGGAAGTGGGACTCGACGGACATCGTGCAGTTGTGTGGCTTGAGTGGCAACGAGTGGTGGAGGGACTTGAAGAGCTCCTGGCGTTGAAGAAACTAGACGGGCCTCATTCAGAGGCTAGACTCGACGGACATCGTGCAGTGATGGGGCTTGAGTGGCAACGAGTGGTGGAGGGACTTGAAGAGCGCCTGGCGTGGTAGAGACCTTTCGGGCATCATTCAGAGGTTGATCTCGACAGACCTAGTGCAGTAGTGGGTCTTGAGTGGCAACGAGTGGTGGAGTGACCTGAAGAACACCGAGTAAGTAAGAGGCTTGGCGGGCATCATTCGGAAGTGGGACTCGACGGACATCGTGCAGTTGTGTGGCTTGAGTGGTGGAGGGACTTGAAGAGCTCCTGGCGTTGAAGAAACTATGCAGACCTCATTCAGAGGCTGGACTCGACGGACATCGTGCAGTAGTGGGTCTTGAGTGGCAACGAGTGGTGGAGTGACCTGAAGAACACTGAGTAAGTAAGAGGCTTGGCGGGCATCATTCGGAAGTGGGACTCGACGGACATCGTGCAGTTGTGTGGCTTGAGTGGCAACGAGTGGTGGAGGGACTTGAAGAGCTCCTGGCGTTGAAGAAACTAGACGGGCCTCATTCAGAGGCTAGACTCGACGGACATCATGCAGTGATGGGGCTTGAGTAGCAACGAGTGGTGGAGGGGCTTGGCAGGCATCATTCGGAAGTGGGACTCGACGGACATCGTGCAGTTGTGTGGCTTGAGTGGCAACGAGTGGTGGAGGGACTTGAAAAGCTCCTGGCGTTGAAGAAACTATACGGGCCTCATTCAGAGGCTAGACTCGACGGACATCGTGCAGTGATGGGGCTTGAGTGGCAACGAGTGGTGGAGGGACTTGAAGAGCGCCTGGCGTGGTAGAGACCTTTCGGGCATCATTCAGAGGTTGATCTCGACAGACCTAGTGCAGTAGTGGGTCTTGAGTGGCAACGAGTGGTGGAGTGACCTGAAGAACACCGAGTAAGTAAGAGGCTTGGCGGGCATCATTCGGAAGTGGGACTCGACGGACATCGTGCAGTTGTGTGGCTTGAGTGGCAACGAGTGGTGGAGGGACTTGAAGAGCGCCTGGCGTGGTAGAGACCTGGCGGGCATTATTCAGAGGTTGATCTCGACGGGCATCGTGCAGTAGTGGGTCTTGAGTGGCAACGAGTGGTGGAGTGACCTGAAGAACACTGAGTAAGTAAGAGGCTTGGCGGGCATCATTCGGAAGTGGGACTCGACGGACATCGTGCAGTTGTGTGGCTTGAGTGGCAACGAGTGGTGGAGGGACTTGAAGAGCGCCTGGCGTGGTAGAGACCTGGCGGGCATCATTCAGAGGTTGATCTCGACGGACATCGTGCAGTAGTGGGTATTGAGTGGCAACGAGTGGTTTAGTGACCTGAAGAACACCGATTAAGTAAGAGGCTTGGCGGGCATCATTCGGAAGTGGGACTCGACGGACATCGTGCAGTTGTGTGGCTTGAGTGGCAACGAGTGGTGGAGGGACTTGAAGAGCGCCTGGCGTGGTAGAGACCAGCGGGCATCATTCAGAGGATGATCTCGACGGACATCGTGCAGTAGTGGGTCTTGAGTGGCAACGAGTGGTGGAGTGACCTGAAGAACACCGAGTAAGTAAGAGGCTTGGCGGGCATCATTCGGAAGTGGGACTCGACGGACATCGTGCAGTTGTGTGGCTTGAGTGGCAACGAGTGGTGGAGGGACTTGAAGAGCGCCTGGCGTGGTAGAGACCTGGCGGGCATCATTCAGAGGTTGATCTCGACGGACATCGTGCAGTAGTGGGTCTTGAGTGGCAACGAGTGGTGGAGTGACCTGAAGAACACTGAGTAAGTAAGAGGCTTGGCGGGCATCATTCGGAAGTGGGACTCGACGGACATCGTGCAGTTGTGTGGCTTGAGTGGCAACGAGTGGTGGAGGGACTTGAAGAGCGCCTGGCGTGGTAGAGACCTGGCGGGCATCATTCAGAGGTTGATCTCGACGGACATCGTGCAGTAGTGGGTCTTGAGTGGCAACGAGTGGTGGAGTGACCTGAAGAACACCGAGTAAGTTAGAGGCTTGGCGGGCATCATTCGGAAGTGGGACTCGACGGACATCGTGCAGTTGTGTGGCTTGAGTGGCAACGAGTGGTGGAGGGACTTGAAGAGCGCCTGGCGTGGTAGAGACCTGGCGGGCATCATTCAGAGGTTGATCTCGACGGACATCGTGCAGTAGTGGGTCTTGAGTGGCAACGAGTGGTGGAGTGACCTGAAGAACACTGAGTAAGTAAAAGGCTTGGCGGGCATCATTCGGAAGTGGGACTCGACGGACATCGTGCAGTTGTGTGGCTTGAGTGGCAACGAGTGGTGGAGGGACTTGAAGAGCGCCTGGCGTGGTACAGACCTGGCGGGCATCATTCAGAGGTTGATCTCGACGGACATCGTGCAGTAGTGGGTCTTGAGTGGCAACGAGTGGTGGAGTGACCTGAAGAACACCGAGTAAGTAAGAGGCTTGGCGGGCATCATTCGGAAGTGGGACTCGACGGACATCGTGCAGTTGTGTGGCTTGAGTGGCAACGAGTGGTGGAGGGACTTGAAGAGCGCCTGGCGTGGTAGAGACCTGGCGGGCATCATTCAGAGGTTGATCTCGACGGACATCGTGCAGTAGTGGGTCTTGAGTGGCAACGAGTGGTGGAGTGACCTGAAGAACACCGAGTAAGTAAGAGGCTTGGCGGGCATCATTCGGAAGTGGGACTCGACGGACATCGTGCAGTTGGGTGGCTTGAGTGGCAACGAGTGGTGGAGGGACTTGAAGAGCGCCTGGCGTGGTAGAGACCTGGCGGGCATCGTTCAGAGGTTGATCTCGACGGATATCGTGCAGTAGTGGGTCTTGAGTGGCAACGAGTGGTGGAGTGACCTGAAGAACACTGAGTAAGTAAGAGGCTTGGCGGGCATCATTCGGAAGTGGGACTCGACGGACATCGTGCAGTTGTGTGGCTTGAGTGGTGGAGGGACTTGAAGAGCACCTGTCACCTTGTCTCAGCTTTCTAAAACACATTTTTTAAATATATTTAAAATAATTATACAATCTAGTATAAGAATATAAATTTTTTCTATAATCTAAGTTCAGTACACTTCGAAAATACAAATTACCTTCGAAAGGGAGAAGAGTGCATTGTTTTGCACTTTCAAGGCCAAAATATTTTTTTTAAACTGCTTTCCTTTATAGACATATAGCTTTATCTCCTCAATTAAAAATTTTACTTTTAAAGATATTGGGAGTGCCCATATTGAGAGCGCTGTCCATATAGGGCACAAGTACTTAACTTAGAGAACACAAATAGATACTAAAAAACAAGAATATATCTAACATACATCAAAACATTTCTCCAGAAAAAGAAAATTCTACTCTAAGTGATATTAGAAAACGGGGCCAAATCCTAGTCACTGGTAAAGCAACTTTTCGATCTTGGCGACATTTCGAAAACCACATTTTCCAAACACTGTCTTTGCTTGCGACTTTTTTTTATAACCCTTAAGCTGGTCTCGATCATCAGCATGCTTGCAACCTTAGTTTCAAATAACCTCTTTTGATTGACGTAAATAGTTGCCAGAAAAAATAATTTATCGCTCTTTATTTTAAGACAATTAACAAATCTTTTTTATTTGTCTCTGGGCCAGCGACTAGGATTTCACCGAAAATGCATAAAATTGCCGGACATGCTCCTTTAGGTTAAACAAAACGGTTTATAGTCTGGCTACCACAACTTGGCATACCAAATATTTTGATTGTGGAAGATTCCACTTTGAATTAAAGTTTTAAGGCGAAGGAGGCAGGGTTGCCAGCTCAAGGCGTTTGGCCAGAAGAGGGGATTGTTGGTCGAGTTCGATTGTAAATAATGTATCACACTAGAACTGCACATCAGTTATCGGCAACAGACTGTTGTTGATTGCTGGTAGTGGTTAGTGATTATGCGTGTATTTCTTTGTTATCTTAACTTGATCATTAATCGACATAAGAGTGAACCCAATGCAAGTTCGATCTACCCTTCAATTGATAATCTGTTTCTAAACCTTAAAGAAAGATGCGCCCATAAAAGCAATGAATCGCCAAACATAGTAACTCTTGCCCAAAACCTTCCTTACCTTTTTTCTAAGTGGACTGTTCCACAATCCAAATATTTGGGATGCCATTTTGTGGCAGCCAGACTATACTCATTTTACTCCACAAATTACTTATTCGATCCCACATCATAGCTAAATGACAACAAATATCAATGAAATTGTTGATATTATATCATAAGAAACTCATTACCATATCCCGCACAATTTTTTTAAAACAAGCTTCTTTGTCAACTCCTGTATAAAAAAAATTGAATGAGTGTTTTAAATGTAAAAAATATATTTTACATGCAACGAGATACCGATTAGGGTTAATCCTAGTAGCTGGTCCGTGACTTTTCGAGCTTGGCGAGGCGACATCTCTTGGCTAGCGAGTAGGATTTTACCGTATTGGTATATAACTTTTTGAAACGAATTTCAATTTTCGAACACCACACACACATTACGTTTTATAACAATAACTCAAAGAGGTTAATTCAAACTGTAAATAGTATACTTCCAACACCACGTAGCAGTTTTCAAATAACAAACATTAGAAAAATAAATACCTAAAATTTAAACTTTTATCGAACAAATATATATTCCGGACAAAATTTCTACAATTTTCAGAAATACGGGACATTTCGCATTGTTACAGACTCAGAAAGATTAGATAGTTACAATTTAATGTTTGTGAATCAGCCACAAGACCCTAAAAGTATAACACTGTACTGCCGAATGCAGTACGTCTTGTCAGACAACGTATACAGGGCAGAATTAAAAGATATAATAAAAAAATATATAAATATTACAAATTAAAATATATTTACCTTTAAACTTCTGAATGATAACACAAAATACGACGTGTTCCGCCATTTCTTTTCTTCTTCTGTGTGACGTAGTAGAAGGTTAGTAAACAGTTCGTCTTCTTCTTTACCAAACGTTTTGTTAATGGAACTAAAAATCCTTTACCAAATAATTTGGTAGGCGTTACAAAATAATTTGGTAAAGGTTAATATTTTTTTGGAACAGTGAATCAAACGCTGTAAACGTATTCACCAAATATATTTGGTTTTATGTAGTAAAATTATTTGGTATAGGCTACTAAAGTTTGGTAACCGATACAAAATATCAGTTACCAAACAAATTTGGTAGAAGTTGAGGAATCATTTTTTTCAGTAAAACTATAAATAAGTGAATTTTCGAAAGTAATGTAAATTGGAAATTGTTGCGACACAGATATATTTATTAAAAAAGATTACATCATTATTCTTCGAACTTCAAACAAATTTAAAAAACGATAAAGTCTAATTATTAAATCTGAGAAAGAAGACTAATGAAAATAGTTAATTTTAGTGTTTAAAAGTTTGAATTACAAATAGCTTAAGGCTTTGTTTGTTATTAGAATTAAATCACCAATCGCCCGAGAAACTTAATTCTTTTAGACAATAAATTAAAATAAATTTATTTTTGCGACATCGATCAGTTTGAAATGACGTCAAATATATTTTCACTACAATATTTTTTGTATGTTGATATGAAATATTTTCATTTTTTTAAAAGCGAGGAATATTACATAGGTATTCTTTGAAATATAAATTAATTTTTGCAAACGATAAGTAATAATTATTGAAATTTCGAAATAAAATAAATAAAACTAGCCAAAGTTAGCATTTAAATGTTTAATATAAAATTAATGCTGTGTTTGGCGCCTTTTTACCTGTTTAACACAACTGTTGCGTTTAAGCGGGTTAAGTGACAGATTCTGTTACAAACCTACTTGTTAAGTACGTTCCGTCTTAAGTACGCTTAAAATAGTTCATGCAAATAACTTTTGGAAAAGTTTATTTAAACGTAGTCCGTTTTCAGGTCTTTGAAGTTGAAATATCTTGCGTGGCTCCCAAATTTCCTTATATTTCTAAATCTGCAATGTGATCAATCGAATATTCGATTTCGAAATTTTATAAGCATTAATTTGCAATTATTTAATTATTTTATCTTAAAATGCTGCTAAAGGCTAGACTAAAATATGTCAATGAACGGTGAGCGAGCGAAGCGAGCTTGGATCGCGAAGTGATCCAATGGGAACTGGGCAAGCTGTTCTCAGGGGTTGGCGAGCGTTAGAGAGCAAGGGGAGTGCCCCCTATTGCGAAAATAAATTCGTACGAAACATTGTTACAAATAGGTTTGCGCCGAGAACCAACTCTTAGAACAGTTAGCTGCTTTTCTTGAGTCATTGGAAGTATTTACTTGAGTTAAATTTAGTTAAAGATATTGGACGGGGGATTGAGTGAGCGTTTATTTATGTTCGTAAAAACAATATTTTAAAAACAATTAAAACAATTTTTAACAAAAAAAATCACGAAGCGTACTTTTGTTTGTTTTTTTAATAAAAAATATCGATTGCGCCATAACTATTTTCAGAATAAGATCCTTAATTGATAACCACAGATTCATATTAAGTAATCAAAGTCAGCATTGAATTATTCATTCGAAAAAGATGTTAAGAAGCAATGCCGAAACAGGTAAAATAATTTCTTTAAAGTGTTAATAGTTTTGGAACTGTTAAAATAAGCTAAGAAAACTTGCAAATCATAATTCAATTCTCACTTCTGCCTCATTTTATAAACTGTGATAAATTTCTTTATCATTAATATAAACTGCTTATTTAAGTTATTTAACTACAATTGTTTTTGCTTTGTAATAATAGATAATATCCATCAGTAAAATCAATGTAAGGGAAAAGTTGAGTTTTTTTTTTTTTTTAAAGTGTCATATTTTTGTTTTGTTTTGTAAGTTTTTTTATACGTAATTTTTGGTTTTTGAAATGACCGAAGAGCCACGAAACATTTTATATGAGCCGCAGGATACCGATGAAGGTTTTTAGTATGTTGTAATTCCTTTTATAATGATAACTTGTATATTAATTGTCTAATAAAAATTATTTATTTCAACTTTATCTGAAGATTATTATCTGAAGAACTGAACTATTATATCTGAAGAACGGAATTTTTCAATGTTTTGTTCTGGCAATCTTACTAGCTTTGGCAATAAAAAGAACCAACTATCGTGTGAAAAATATATGAGTGGCAGTTTTGATGACAGTTTATCGTTTATGATTTCATTAACTACTAACTCCTATTTGAAAAAAATGAATGGAAAATGTTTTTATTCAATAGATGCAGTTAATTATGAAGACACTGTCAACTTATGCCTTGATGTATCTAATATTCGTTGCGTTAAATGCTGTTCTTCCAACACTTCAGAACATAAATGTTTTGACGATAAATTCTTCCAGCAGTGGTCTATTAACGGCATACGCAGTTTTATACGTTTTATTTCTCACAACGTTTTCCTCCACATTTCGTTGTTTTGACATAATTTTTTTCGAATTTTAGTGATAATTTTTTCGAAATTAAATTTTTTTGTGTTTATTAATTCTTTTTTTTAACGTCATGTGAGATTTTAGCACATTGAAAGCTACAAGAATTTTTTTGATTCGTTAAAAATTTTGTTTCGTCAATAATTAAAACTAATAAATTCCATTTTATAAATATTGAGTGATTAATCCCAGCTAAAAATTTTCTACAAAAAATCTGCAGAAAAGTGCAGATCTACAGATTTTCTACAAAAATCTTCAAATAATCTACAGAATAAAACTTCAGATTTGAAAAACTGCAAATTTCTTCAGATATTTTGAAGACTTTTTGGACTTAGACTTTTTTCAACTTAAAAGCATTGCTTACATTCTGCAGATATCTGTAAATTTTTCAAAATGTAAAAAAACAACTGTTTTTTTTATAATTAAATGGTTTGGCTTTAGCCTGGTAAAGATTTATACATTTTTTCACAAAAATCGGAATTATTGACATTTTCCTTTTGTCTTTGAAGCCATAACTTCAAAAATCTGCAGATTTTTGAAGAAAATACTTTTTTTTTAAAAATTATAATAGACTTTTTTTAAATTATAATTTTACAAAAATCGGAATTATTGAAACTTTTATTTTAGTTTTAAAAATCTAAACTTCAAATATCTGCAGATTTTTGAAGAAAATATAACTTTTTAGATTTATTTTATTTTTTTAAAAGATTTTATATTTCGGTTTTAATTTATTGTTAAGGTTCAAACGAATTGCGGATATTATATTTATCATAAAAGAGCTCTTATTTTAAAAAGGGATAAAAATAGGTAAATAGGGTCCGGGAATCGAACCAGGTACTCAAGCACACGAGGCTTTTACTTTAACCACTACCTAATGGTTAGGTTACCCTTCAGTCGCTATCTAAATTATTTAGCGGAAAGCGGAATCTATGATTTTCATAGAATCGGACAAATCTGTTTTTGTTTTCCTTCGATAATAAATCTTATTTGAATACAAATTCCGTTATAAAGACTTAATTTATAATAAGTTTTATTGAAAAATTTGTGGAAATTTCTTCCAAAAAAGTAAACACAAACCTTAAAAAAGTTAAAGAGAAGCAGTTTCATTAGTGACTTGCAAAAAAAAAAATACAAATTAATATACATGTTTTAAAATTAAAACTATATTTTTCTATAAAACTGATTGATGATTAAAAAAAATAAATTATATAAATTAATCATTTAAACATTTTTTTAAAAAAAAATTGTGCTAAATAATTCAGATAGCGACTGAAGGGTAACCTAACCAGGGGGTAGTGGTTAAAGTAAAAGCCTCGTGTGCTTGAGTACCTGGTTCGATTCCTGGATTAAGTAATTTATTAAATAAAATATTTTTTTAAAAAAAATTATAACTATTTCTTCTTGATAATTAATAAAATAATTTATTTAATTATTTTTATCCTAATTACTAATTTTAAATTTGTGTAAAATACCAATTAGCATATTCATAAGTTTTATTTTGGATGGCGTCACTATTAAAAATATTGAAAAATGGCTTGGCAATTTCCTTCATTCTTGTTAATTAAATTAAACTCCTACTTAATTAAATAAAACACTGCATTAGGAAAAATATTTTATTCATTCACTTTAAAAAAAATAACATTGTAATTAATATATTAAAGTTTTCTGTTGATTTGATTTTGAGAATTGAAATTATTATTTATTTACCTTGTAAAAAAATGTACTCCTTCAAATCCTTTAACAAGTAAATGCTTATTAATTTTTTTTTATTCTTTGGTTTGTTTGTTTTTAAATCAGGTGGTATAAAAAGATCTTGGAAGAAACACTTCCATATCGAACTTGACAACACTCGAACGAGATAAATGATGTACTGACTGCTGTACTGCTGTTAACTTTTTTTGGCCTTTGATGATTTTAATAAGTTTAAAAATTTATATTCCAAACTAAAATTTACATTTGTACTAAGGTTTTTCTATATTTGTAAATATTTTATAATCGGAAAAGTTTTTTAACATAAAATAAATTGATTCTTTGCTATGTGCATGAGTTGCACGTTTCGCATTGCTAATAAGATGGAAGAAAATAATTTCCTGCTACGACTTGTCACTATATACTACTTAGTTTTACAATAATAATGTTCAGAAACTGATTTTAAGAAATATTTTACAATAAAACTAAGTAGAACTTTTAACTTTGTGAACTTTTAGTTTAGAAAGTGGATTACTAACTCATGTGTTGTCTTGCTTACTTGGTATAAATCTATGAAAATTATTTAGCGAGAAATGAAAAAGAGAGATAAATAGCATTCATTAGTTTTTACTAGATGTTAAAAGGTTATATAACAATAACATAAAAAAGAATTATCTTCGAGTATATAAATTGTTACCATGCATATTATTTCTACATTTATCTTCACTGTAACTGTAATGTTCTGTTCTTGCATTTGTTTACATTTTTTGATATTTTCAGCCGCCGCGCAACGTGCAGCTTTTTAAATTATTAAATTTCAACGTTTTTACAAGGTTACATTAACAAGGTAAGTTATATTCATGTTATTTTTAAAACTACGAACTTAATAGTGTTTACGTAGTAAGCGTATGAATGGCATTTTTACCAAACCGGATATTGGTTAGCTAACGCGCGCCAAACTCAGTTGCCAATGGCGCCAGTGAATGAAGCAGTTTCTACTTTCTTATCATTGATTTTTTTTAAAAAAATAATTAAGTAAACTAAGAGAAATATATTTGTATCCTGTAAAAACATACTTCAATTGTATTTGAATTTATAATTGCTTAACATAAACCTCAGCCAGTATTGAAACCTATACTATACAAGGACAGTGGAATTATTTTAGTTATTAAAATATTACCAACATTTTGGGTTTATAGAAAATTTCCTCATTACACTGCCAGAAAGATGCAAAGCTTAGCATTCATTTTTAAAGTAGTTAGTTTTACTATGAGTATTTTGTATTGTTTAATTTAAAAATGTTTTTTTCCCTTATAATTGAAGGTTGTTGGATGGATATCTTATTGTGTGACTTTAACCATAGATGGCAAATGGGTGTGCAGTACACAAAACTGTCCTCATTCGACATTTTGTGTTAAAGTTGCAGTTTCCTCAAAATAGTCAATTAGTTCCCCAAACTCTCTCGGAGCACAATCAGAGCAGTAATGGGTAATAGACAATATTTTTTATTACTATCTACTCTTATATTACTTTTAAATAAATTGTCGTTAACTTTTGAGAAAATAATGAGATTTCCCATGATTCGTCAATAGTAATCCAATGAATAAGGAAAAAAAAAAGTGTAGGATGATCCATTACGTCATGAAAAGCGTATGTATTCCTCTACAGAGATCATAGCTAAAGAACATATGAAATTAGAAGTGGTTCGCATTTAAAGTATGCATATAAAATTTCTAGTATGTACTACTCCAAATGAACTTTATTAATAGAATTGCTAATTGTATACATGTATGACATTACAAAATGAGAACAATTTTTAGATGTTATTTTTTAAAAAATATTTTGGTTCAATGTAAAAATAGTCTGTGACGGTTAACATGAAATTCTGTTAACACGAAATGTTTTGGTGTTCCCTTCGAGTTCGCGTTAACGAGGTTCGACTGTATAGTATGAAACCCGTTATAAAGAAATGAGGTTTAATCTAAAAATATATGTAATGTCGTATTTTATCTACAAAATATATACCTAAACGTTGGTAAGTGGCATCTTCTTCAAAGTTTAACAAAATCTTTTAATTCAGCAGTTGTGGAAAAATGTGATGTTTTAGGTCTATTGACGAGGGTCAGGTAAATACCCAGTGAGTAGGATATTTATAAACACTTATTTACCTTTGACCGGTAAATACTTAAAATTTTGGTGTTCAGTTCATCACTTTAAATTATTTCTATACATTTATATTGTTTTAAAATTTAATAATCTTATAAATACTCTTACACACATAATTCAACACACAAATTCATTATAATTAAAAAAAATATATTATTCTAAGTGTTCAAAAATGTACAGATTTAAATTTTTAATTCCCAGGGCCTGTGACAAGCTAAATTGTACAAAAAAAATCAGTTGTAGAGAACATATGTTAGAATATTCATACCATATTGCTATACAACTTTTCTTGAGACATGAAAATCTGTTGAAAAATATAAATCCAAAAGAAAGAAAATAGACTAAAGAACTTTTCCAACGTTCCAAATTTAAATTGTTTTAAATATTTAAAGTGATACGGATAACTCTACAAAAATTTAATAACAAAGTTATTGTTAAACATATGTGTCCTAAAGTATCTTTTAAAGGTCCTAAGTGAATTCGGGAGAGATGGAAAAGGCATAATAAATAACAGGTGTAGTAATGGGCATAAAAATAACTAATTAAAATATTTAATTTGTTTATGCATACCAATAGCAAATAAAAGAACGTATCATAATTGACAAGATGTCGTAACTAATTGACGTAATAAATTATCATTTTTTTTAAAAGGGAAACTATCTATTTAAATATCAAAGAAAAAAATTATCAAAATATAAATAAAGGAAAAGAGATGTTATTGTTAATTTTTTGGTAAAAATTGAATTTTTTAAAAGAAATCTATTTTTTTTTTGACAATAATATTTTTAAATAATCTTCACAATTGTATCTTATAATATATATTTTTAAAATTACTTTTTGTCTAAGCTATACCTATTAGTTTCTTGACTTTTTAAAAAAATGTTTTATGTCATTTAAAATGCAATACAACAGGGTAAATTGGGACTTTGTAGAAATTTTTTTAGGGTATCCACTATTCTTTTTTATATAAATGCCTGGTTATTTTACTTTCTTATTTAGGACACAAATTCTTAAAACATTTGTTTTTATAAATTTCTTGATTAAAATTTAAAAATAATCTTTGTAATGATTTTGTGGTTATTTTAGATGTTGATGATAGGTCGGCAAAGTTTTTTTTTTCAGGCAAGTTTTAAGAAGAAAAAGAAAAAAGCTATTTGCATTTAATTATTTTTTTTAAAAAGCAGATATCCAATAAAAATTTCAAGGAATTAACAAAAATATTTTTAACGGAAATTGCATTAGGTGCAAGAAGTATTTATTTTAGAACAGATTTTTTTTTCAGGGAAATAAGATTTTTCTTTTCAGACTCAAAGAATTCCGACAGAAAAAAGCAGAAATTTGTAGGTATTTGGAACTGAAGAAAATATTCTGCATAAAATTTGAAGAAAAAATCTTCAAATTTTCTGCAGAAAATATTTGCAGAAATTTGCAGGTATTTGGGACTGAAGAAAAAAATCTGTAATGTTTGCAGAAAAAATCTTCAGATTTTCTGCAGAAAATATCTGCAGAAATTTGCAGGTATTTGGGACTGAAGAAAAATTCTGTAGATTTTTGCAGAAAAATCTTCAGATTTTCTGTAGAATTTAACTCGATTTTTTTCTTCAGTCCCAAATACCTGAAAATTTTTGCACAGATTTTCTGAAGAAAATTTTTAGCTGGGATTAGGAAAAAAACAAGTATTATGTATTTTTTTGTGAATAGAAGGACTTTAAATTGTAAAAAGAATATACAAAAATTTTATCAAAAAGTTTTTCAGCATTTTTTTTTGTTTGTGTATTAATATTATGAAATTGTTTTAAATTTTTTTGGGTTTCCCAAAAAGGGAAAAGTCAAAGTGTGTTTTTTTTCCTTAGAAGACAAGAAAGGATCAAATATTTATAAATAAAATGGGGTTTAAATTTTAAGAGGATTTGGAAAACCTAAATGTTTATAAAAAAGCCTTTTTTTTTTTAAAACAAAAGATAAAAAAAAGTTTTTAGGTGAATTTTAAAAAAACTATTTTAGAAAATTTTTAGCAAAAGAGAGTATGAAAGAATTTTTTTTTTAGTAAAAAATTTTTTTTTTAAAATTTTAAATATTTAAAAAAACAATTATATGTAAAACTTAAATTAACTTAAAAGTATTCCCTTAAGTTAAAAGTCACATGAAAGAAATTTTTTTTAATTTTTAAAAACCATTTACTGCATGAATTCGGCCGTTCGAAAGGGGGGCGGGGTTTGGTTGGTTGGTTTAAGCCCAAGTGGTTAACCTAAACAACGGGCGGGGAATTTACGAAATTGCATGAAAAAAAAAAAAGAACCCCTTACCAAATTTGGGGTAACAGTACCAAATATTGGTCGTATATGAGAAGTAGGTTTTTTGACACGGCCCCCAAAGATTTGGAACGAAAATTGGTCCCAGCTTGCTTGTAATTTTGTATTTTAAACAAATAAATTTGGAACTATCACAATGTATTTGGTTTTCGTTACTAAATATTTAGAAAACCCAAAACGAGAAAAGTATACTTGCTATTAAAACCCCAAAAACATTTTTTTTGAAGGACCAAAAATTTGGTCGAATTCACCAATGAACTAAAAGTATTGGAAATTTATTACCAAAATTTATTATCAAATACCAAATTTTTGGTAAAAATTCCCAAAAACCCCAATTAAAAAATTGGTTATGTTAAAAAATATTTTTTATTTACCAAAATTTTGGCGGATTACCAAACGTTTTTAAAAACGCATGTTATATTTACCAATATCTTTTGTAAGTACCAATTTTTTTATATAAAAAAACCAAACGAATAAAAGTATTTGTTATAATTACCAAATTTTAATAAGTTAAAAAGGCCACATTAAAAAGTTTCTTTAAAACCCGTAATGAAGAAATTTAAAATGGATGTTAAAACAGAGTTTTAAATTTTCCCTTTAAAACAAGGTTGTAGTCTAGTTAGACATCGGTCATAAATCTATAGGTACCTTTCAGCCCAACACACTAGGCGGGTTTTACCCTACTCATGACTGCCTAGTGGTTGGGCTAAAAAGGTCCCCTAAAATTTTATGACTAAGTCTAACTGAAAATATCTGTTTTTAAATTAATTTAAAGCTGTTTTTTTCCATCCATTTTGAATTACCATTTCTGGTTTTTAAAGCAATTTTTTTAAAAAAATGGACAATTTTTTGGTACTGCGGCAAAAATTTTAAAATTTAGTTTTTTAAAACAAATTTAGGTTTTGATGTTATTAAAAAAAAAGCATAAAAAAACTGGTTCTTATTTTGTTTCGATTTTGTTTATTAAGGGTGGTGACGATACTTACCCAAAATAGCATACATGACTCAGAAAAACTCGTGAAAAAAAAAATGAAGTTTTTTTTGAATAGCAAAATAGAAATTTTATTTTTTAAATATGAAAATTTAAAATATATATTTTTCTTAATTATTTTGTCATCATTAGCACTGAAAAACTAAAAAAAAAACCCCGAAAGTTCAAAAAAGGTATAAAATTTAGAATAATAAAGATACTATAAAGGAAAATAAGATCTAAAACAAAGGTCAAAAGTCCAAAAAAATATTTTTATTACAAAGATATAAAAAAAAAAAAAACAAAAAAAAAAGTCTTACAAAAAAATACTTTTTTTTTTAAATTTGAAATTTTACCTGAATTTAAAAAAAAAACTAGTAGGGGAGACGTTTTTTTTTCGATTGAAAGGAACATAAATTATTAGTTGGTCGTTTAAAATTAATTTCGCTTTCATTTGCTGACTCGTGTGCCGAAATAGCCAGTTGGGGGGGAGGGTTTTAATGAAGATTAAAGGTCCCTGGTTCGATCCGGGTTTCGGAGTTTGCTGTTCCTCGGTAGTTAGTGGTCAGATCCCCGCCCGTCACGCGAGAGACCGGGGTTGATTCCCCTCCGGGGAGCCAGGAATTTTATTTGCAATTGCAAGGAAATATATTACATAGTTGGCGATTAAAATGAATTTCGCTTTCATTTGCTGACTCTAGTGCCGAAATGGCTTTTTGGAAGAGCGGGTTTTACTAAAAAACTAAAGGTCCCCCGGGTTTGTCCCGGGGGGGGCAATCTGTATTCTCGGTTTTTTAAATGGTCAGTTCCCCCCCTGTCAGCGGGAGACGGGGGGTTCGATTCCCCCCGGGGAGGCAGACGTTTTCTTGCAATTTTAAGGACTATATTTTTTTGTTGGTCGTTTAAAATCAATTTCGCTCTCATTTGTGACCCGATGGGCCGAAATAGTCAGTTTGGGAGAGCGTTTTTTCTGAAGATCTAAAGGCCCGGTTCGATCCCCGGGGGGTTGGGGGTTGCTATTCCTCGGTAGGGATAGTGGTCAGATCCCTGCCTTCACGCGGGGAGACCGGGGATCGATTACCCGACGGGGAGGCAGGAATTTTTTTTTTTTTTTGCAAGCTGACTCTATTTGCCGAAATAAACTCAGTTGGGGAGAGGTTAGGGGTGAGATCTAAAGGTCCCCGGTTGACCGGGTTTGGCCCCAACCTCTTACTATCGGTGTTCTTCAGGCCTCCACCATCGTTTCCCCCCAAGCCCACAAACGCACGATGTCCCCCGAGTCCCCCTTCCAAGGGGGCCCGCCAAGCCTCTTCTTTTTCGGGTTTTTTAGGGGACTCCACCATCGTTGCCCCCCAAGCCACACAACGCACATGTCCCCGAGTCCACTTCCGAAGATGCCCGCCAAGCCCTTACCACTCAGTGTTTTTAGGCAACCCCATCGTTCCCCCCAAGACATTTTTGGGGTTTTTGTGACATGTTTTTTTAAAGCAATTGGAAGCAGAAATGATTTTTAAAAATGGCATACTTGAAAATTTGGGATGCAATGGAAATTATTTTTTTTAAAAAATTGAAAATTGTTTTAAACCAGGGGGTTTTAAGTGGGGGAATCGGGCAAATTTGTAGAGTTTACACTCCACATAGAGAAAACCTTTTTAGTATAAATTCCAGGGATTTTCAAAAAGTAGATAATTTATTAATGACAATTTTGATTCATTTTTTTCTTTCAGACTGGCATTTTAAAAAAAATTTGGGTTTAAGATAAAACCCTTTTTTATAATTGCATGTAAATGG
>JAFNEN010001622.1:0-26201 GCA_019343175.1 Oedothorax gibbosus | reverse complement strand
GAACCACTCGTCTTCCGGGGTCACCAAAGCCGGATTTTCTACGGGGGCCACACCACACCCCCGGATTCTTACCGGAGCCCCTGATTGTCTCCCTTTCGTCGTCCGTGGCCCCACACCTGCCGGATTCTTCTACCGGAGACCCTGATTGTCTCCCTTTCGTCGTCCGTGGCCCCACACCTGCCGGATTCTTCTACCGGAGACCCTGACTGTCAACCTTTCGTCTTCCTTGGCACCCACCCTGCCGGATTCTGCTACCGAAGGTCCTGCCTAGGAGCCAGACATTCTTTTGAAGGGACTCCAACTGTTACACATACAATCAACCTGTGAAGTGTTTTACTACCAAGTGTGTGACACAACCTGACACCCAGCTATTCACCCATTATTATTGGGGTAAGTTTAATGGTTTACTTTTTCGATCAGAAAGAGGGCACTTTTCAGGATATTTAATTTTATTTGAGTCTCCGTATCCGACTGCTAACCATAATCTATTGTAAAATTAGTTTACTTGCTTCTTTTATACTGATTGTTAATTATACATTTTTGTGCTACACAAATGACCCCTACCCTTAAAGTGTTAAATATATTTGTATACTTAAGCCCCTGTAATAAATTTGTTTGTTTTACTTTGGTCTAATTATTGTCTCCAAAAATTCCATTATTCCAATCCAGGGAAGTACTAACTACTATACGTGTAATTTTGATCATTGGCCAATACTACATTCATTAATCTTGGTATATAATTATATTATACCCGAAACGAAGGTCGGACAGTTGGAAACCAAAATTAAAACATATTAACCCTTAACGTTAGTTTTTATTTTATTTTAAACTTCAAGCTATAAACAAAAAATTTAAATGAATATAGATATTGTTTATCGGCATTTTTAATTTTCAGAGATTTAAAAATGCCAATTTCATGACCATTTTCTTGAAAATTATCATTATTAAGGAGTTAATTTAAAAACTAAACTTAGCCCACTGTTTAGACAACTGTGTCATAAGGACAATAGGGGTTGGTAAGACAATTGGTAGGTTAACAACTAACTTGTGGCTCCAGTTTTTCTTCCTTCACCGCTGCTAGTCCGCTAAGAGAAGTTGTAGGTGAACTAACTTGTGGCTCCAGTTCTTCCTTCACTGCTGCTTGTCCACTGCTGTCGTTTCCTTTAAAACATTACATATTCAATCAATAACAAATAGTTTTGATGAATTCTTTAAATAGGTCATCGTTCCATGTAACACCACACATACGTCATTTAGTCTTACACTTATTCTACCCTAAATAATTTTTCTAAAGGAAAGATGCGATTTTATTAATATTCAACTGATTTTAACTTAATTTATAAATATCAAAATCTTTTTAAGGTTACAAAAGTTGTGGTAACTCAGGTTACACATGAGTTAATTTTACAATGTTTGAATATTAATTTCATTATTCCTTTTGAAAATTGGATTTTCTTTTAAAAAATATACGGAAGTGTACAACAAAATTTCATTTATACTTACAGTAAAAAAAAATTGACACAAAATAAATTTTTTTAAAAATGCCTTTTGAGAACATGTAAAGACCCAATGTAGGGTTAAAACTATGCTTAAGAATGTTCATAAAAGTTACCTAAGCTATTATGTAAACATTAAACTTACCTAGTACGTTCCTGCTCCATAATGGTGTATTCTTTTTCTACATCGGATAACCCTAAACCAAATAGTCCAAATTAGTAATGTATTATTAGTCATATTATCAGGATTTAATAAAAAAAGTTATGCTTAGTATATTTATGTCATAAGTTCGTAAATATCTCTTTATGAAAATAGAGGCTTTTATGACCCTTTTGGAACTAAATTGCCAGACAAATGAAAGAACTGTTTCCAGTTCAATATTAACTATATTCTGTGATTTGTGCATTTTCATTCTAAAATTAATCTGACTATAAATTTCCTCCTGGTCAATTACAACTGCATTTTATGAATTATTGTTATTTTGAATCTGAAACTTCTACATTTGCAAAGGTTGTCGAGCAAAATATATTTTGAGGCATGCATTCATTGCAGGATTAAACCCGATACTGAGTAAAATAAGTCATATAATTAAATCACATTATTTGAAAAATCATTTATTTCCAATGTAATAGGTAACTACAAGAAAAAAAGAAAAACTCACTTTTTCTTAGTTGCTTAGCCTTATGTGCAGTTATTTGAAGTTTTATTTCGTCTTCGAATTCTCTATTTCTTGTTTTATTGTCTCACGCAGATTTTTAATTTTATTTTCGTGGTTCTCCTCAAGGGTTTTCCATTGAGTGCAGATGTTGTATTCATAAGTGCCCGGTACCGCTATACGGGGACCTAGTTCCCGGTCCGTAACATTCGATGGCAACCTTGCCATTTTATCCTCGGGTAGGCCTGGTCCACTATATTCTTCTGGAATCAATTCAGCTTTAATAGGGCGCAGGGAGCTGAAATGTACGGGTTTCATTAATACGCTGTCACAGTTGGGCCTGATCTTGTCTGGGCCTTATATTTAAAATTATATTTGCATGAAGTTTTCCTTAAAATTATCCTACCGTTAAAGGATAAAGAGCTAATTTACTATCTCAACACATCAGTGTACAACTAAATCTACATAAAAAACAATATCGTCGGTCAAATGACAAAACCACGAATGTGCAGATTCTAGGGATTTGCGGTTTTTGAAAAATAAAACCGCTTCTCTGTTCAATTGGTTATTTTTTTTCCTCCGTTTTTAACCGTGACCAGTTAAAAGTAATTAAAAACGCGTGCTAGTTGGTTGGTTGAACAGTTCCGGTTGTCTATTTAAGTTATGTTTGAATTATCGTAGAGCTACAAGTAGGCTGTTGACGATGAGCGTCGTAATTTAGAACCACAATCATGTGACGAGTCGACACCTGAGTGCAGGTGTCACCCAACGCAGCTTTTTGTGGCGACATCGTACGCTGTATCGGGACTTAGGAGCATTAAGTGTACTAACTGTACAACATGTACTAAGATGTACTACACTAGGGCTTTGGCGACAGGAGTCGTAATTTGGAACTGACACGCTAATCATGTAACAAACCGATACCGATTTTTCAACTTAAAAAATATCTCGAAGGTATGATTTATGAATACTTCCTGATAAAAAAACCCGGTTTATCAGAAGGAATAATTTATATTAGACAACATTTTACATTTATAAACAATAAAATTTATGTTAAAAGTTACGTTAATTAAAAAATAGCCGTTTTTGTGCCCCTTACTGAAGATTTTTGTTGCCGCGTAATGTGTCATAGGAATAGCATTACCGGTAGCATAGTGCTTGATGCCTTAGGGCATTATTCGCAACTAGAGTGTTAATAAATAATGAACCTATATCATAAAAATATATTATGATATATTTTATGATGCCATAATCCATTGACACTTTAGTGGTTCCTAATTACGACGCCCGTCGCTAACTGCCGCCATGCAGCTCTGTGCGACGATAATGCAAACTAACAATAACAGTGCAGCCGGTTGAAATGTTTATTCAAACTGGTCCTTCAGTTTTAACTGGTTCAACTAACGATTGTTTTTGCCCATTTAACCGAAGCAAAAAACGTTGAACTGTTTCCGGTTTTCCATCCCTTTGCACATTCGTGGTTTTGTCATTTTACCGACGATATATAATTACCTTGTCAACAAATAAAAATCCTCCTGGCATCTAGTGATGGCCATATTAGCCGACTTTGCATGTTGAAACTGCACAATACCTTCTCCAATAGAAAATTCCTTTTCATCAATTTCTACCACTGCGGATATTATTTCTCCAAATTGGGAAAACGCTGAGCTCAGGAGCTCATTAGAAACCCCGCAGCCCAGATTTTTTACTCTTATTTTTGTAGCCTTTGGGGGTTGACTGGAGCCAACTAATGGGTAAAAAGTATAAATTTTAGTATGAGTAGCAAAAAATCTACTGATCTACATAATAATTATAATTTGTATAATATTAGTAGAATATTTGGAGAATTCAGAATACAAGTGATCTCATTTTTATCATTTTCGAGTTGGCAGCGCAATTACCTGCCCTAGCTTAATGTAGAATTTCAGTGCAATAATGAAAAAGTCCTAGTTCAGATAATACCCGCTAGGCTGTGCATATGAATTAAAAATTTTAAACGGTAATTTTGTTATAAAGCTTTAACTTTTAACCTCTGTAGCACAAAGAAGCATTTTATGGACTTGGTTCACTTGTATTATGAGCCTTCCATTTAAAGCACTTGTATGAGTTTGTGTATGATTCTGAAAAAAAAAACTTCCCAGCTAAGAAAAGCAGCAAAAAACCTTGAAAAAAAAATTGAAGGAAAGCTGCAGGAAAACTGCAGGTATTTGGAACCAAAAACCTTCATCAAAAAACCTTTATTTTCCCTTCATTCGAAAACCTGCAGGATAAGTGAAGGTTTTAGGTTCCAAATACCTCCATTTTTCCTTCACCAAAAAACCTTTATATTTCCTTCATTAAAAAACCTTTATAAAAACTGCAGGATAAGTGAAGTTTTAGGCACCAAGTTCCTTCACTTTTCCTTCATCAAAAGCCTCCATTTTCCCTTCATCAAAAAACCTTAATATTTCCTTCATTGGAAAAACATTTAAAAAACTGCAGGATAAGTGAAGATTTTGAAGTTGAGTTGTATTTATACCAAAGTAGGAAGGAAGGAGCACGGATTTGATCTGGGGGTATTTGTGTAGCTGTTCAGCGCGCTACCAACTGCGCTATTGGAGCTTGCGAATTGGAGCGCGTTTTAAAATTAGGAATGGTATATCTTATAATTAGAACATACAAAATTATACACTTCATGGATTCGATTATAGTCAATAAATTTTATTCATGATTTTGCGTACAATTTGTCTATGATTTTTATTTAAAAATATTTAAATTAGATTTAATTAATTGTTCTAAGGTGGTAATAAATAAATTGGATGCAAATTTTGTGCGTTAGAAAAAAAATATATCTTAAGAATACCTTTAAGATTAATTTATTTTAAAATTTTCTATAAAAAGGTGAGAGCAAAGCTATTGAGCAAACTGAAATATTAAGCAAATCATTTTTAAATCTGCTTTTTTTCTTTTAAATTTTACTGTCTCTTTATATAGGTGGCATTATTTTTTTCTTTTTTGCAAAATCAAATCAAAAACGTCCGTGGAAATTGGAAAAAAGAATTTGAATCGCCAATTATAGCTTTGATATCGTTTCTGAATTTTTAGAAGTTACAGATTAACAAAATCTAGATCTGCGATTCGAACATATTAAGCTAATTTGATGCAAAATTTGATAATAAACTGTAAATGTTTACATTAAAAATTAAATGTTTTTCCGCGAAAAATTCCAACAATTTTTAGCTGGGATACAATTACTACAAGTGTAAAATATCAAAACTAATTTCAAAAATAAAGAGCAATTTTAAGATAAAGATTCATTACAAAAAAATTACAGTATTTTTGGGGTTAACGCACACATTATTTTTTAAAAATAACTTCAAATAAACTCACAACTGGTCAACCCATTTGATACTTATTTTCAATGACGCTTCATTAGAGTCGTCAAAAAAGTTTACACTGGTATGATAATGCAGCACCATGGAGTTATTGGTTTGTAATTTCCCTTGAGCAGCAACCCACTTGTCGACATTGTTGCAGAAAACGATTTTGGCCCCTGCAGGCTTTATGTGTAACTCTATGCTATAAAGAATTATGCACATGTTGTATTAATTGTCTGCAGAAAGTTTTTTAGACAAAATACTTTGCTTGAAATATTGTCCTTATTTTCTCAGAAAGTTTAGATAATTTTTTGCATAAAATTGCACATTAAGTGCTATTGAAATGTGAGTTTAAAGATAAAACAGTATTTTAAGTGTACTTTAAAATATAGGTTAAAAAAATAAACTCTAAATAAAGAAAGGTAATAAAAAGTATAAGGTTAAATAAAGGTATTTTTCAGCATAAAATTTTAAGAGAAATGGCTGTTTTCATGTAGAACTGAAACGGCTAATTCTTTGTTCTTTTAGGATGAATCCTTCAGAAAAATGGCAGTTTTCTTTAAGAATAAAAAAAATCACCTTAAAAAAGTTTTACAAACATGCAGTTCTCCAGCTGAAACTCAGTTGCTGAATTTCTCAGTACAATACCTTTAAAAAAACATTTACCCTGCACAAAACCGTCATCTCTCTTCAAAAGCATTGTTTTTTTGCCGAAATTTAGTTGCTGAATTTTTCATCACAATACCCTTAAAAGTACTGCAAGTTTAATGCTGAAAACATTTCCCTGCATTAAATCTTTATCTCTCGTCCGAAAGAAGCAGTTTTTGTGTTAAAATTTAGTTGCTGAATTTTTCATCATAATACCTGTAAAAGTACTGCAGGTTTTATGCTGAAAACATTTTCCTGCATAAAAGCTTTATCTCTCATCCAAAACATGCAGTTTTCCTGCTGAAATTTATTTGCTGAATTTTTCAGCACCGTACCCATATAAATACTGCAGGTTAAATGCTGAAAACATTTCCCTTCATAAAACCTTCATTTCTCTTAAAAAAACCTGCATTTCTGCATTTTCCATGGAGGTTTTTTGCTGATTTTTTTAGCTGGGTTCCATGGCTCCCCAGACTATAGTATTAGTTAGGATCTTTATAGTTCAGTTCCTATAGACAAAATTAAGGATTGCTTTCTTATTTTTTGCCCTTGAATATAGTGTAGTAAATCTTGGTAAATTTGGTTATTTTCAGCTTTCTTTGTGTCGCCACTCAATTTTGGGAAGTGAAACTTTTGCACACTGTACTTCTCTTTGCACCTGTATCCTGTAAAACCTAAGATCTGTCACTCGAATTTCTCACTCTAATAGTATATATTCTTTGAACCAATTCCTGCATAATAAAGGTGGAACAAATTCATTCCCAGTGAGATTCAAACCCAACTAGACATCACTTTTGCTCCTACTCTCAAGCCAAAAGGACCGGTGATGTCCTAAACCTCAACGTTCTTAATGTTATGTAGTTTGTGTTGTGGTTAGTTGAATTAAATGTTAAAAACCTTCTGATCATTTTCACCATTATTTCTCTACAACTCTCGGTCATCACGCCTCAATAGTTTGTATGTTTTACAAATTTGTAGGTATGAGATTTTTGCTCATTTAAAAGTTACACAAATTTGTTTAGTATAAAATCTTATACAAAAAGGTTAGCAACATTGTACACATGCTCAGAAAAAGATCAATTACTATTAATGCCTATAACTGCGTTTAGAATAATTTTTATGCTAAAATTTGCATGAAATATATTGCACACAGTTCGTCAAACGACCAGAAGGTTTTGTGTTTACTGTAATAAAAAAATAACTATTATAGGAATTATATTAACCGCAAGAACGGATTGTTATTTTCTTTAAATATTCATATCTCTTAAAATAATTTATATAGTATCTGTACCCAATGTGGACATCTTAAGGAAAATTATTTTTTTTCTTAATTTTTCCCTTGTACACGGCACAGGACTAAAACTTTGTAAACTTGACCCTTGGATTGTTGACTATCATTATCAAAATTATTGATCTTGTCATTATTCTGGGTGCTTTTTGAATACTAAAAACAACAAATTGTTTACAAGTGTCCATATAAGGAACCACCTGTCCCTATTATGCACATGCATGTCGACGTTGGGTCTTTATGGACCTACTACACATCCATGGTTTATGAAAGAGCCACTCCTTTAAAGGATTGTAGAAGAGAGGAGATAAAAAAAATATCTTAAAGTATTGCGGGATGGGGAGGGAGGGCAGAGTAATTATCTTCAAAACATGCACTTTAAAAGGGAGGGCGGATATTTTCGGTAGTGGCTCTTTGAAGACCTTCAAAGTGCAGTAATGTCTCCTAATATGAACGTTAATTTATTATTAATTAGCTAAATAAAACCCCATTAAAAGATTTATTTGCTGCACTTCCAATGGGGACACAAGGTGTCCATATTGGGAATCAGGCATAGTTTTACTAAATCTTATATAATAAATATACAAATAAAACATTATCAAGAAATAAGTTAATATTTAAAGTAAGGAAAACGAAAAATATTTAAACATTTCATTGTGTATCAATATTTGTGTAAATCTCCTGTATAACTGCATTCAATCTTCAAAAATTTGACACTTTAAAAAAAAACTGAAATGATTTATGAAAAATAAACAATTTAAAGAAAATGCCATCTGTTTCGGCAATTAATAACAATTGAACACATAAAACGACAACCATTGAAAAGTACGAACACAATAATGTACCCAGTACACAAAAGAATAAGAGGAATTATTTATAAGTACTTGTGTGTTCTGTAGAGTTTCGTGGTGAGTCTGCATGGCCCAGGATGTGGATGGTCTTGGTTCCAATGACTTAAAATTAAAAAAAAATGTCCTTGAATGGTGATAATTGAAAATGTTGCGATCGTACGATTTTTCAGTTAGGTGTTAAAATCGAAATTTGGCTAGTTTTGAAAAATAACAGGATGGATGAAAGCTTTTACCTAGATTAACTGGAATTATCGATCATTTTTTTTTCGATTAAAGGGAGAGAGAGATCAACCATTTCTATAGAGGTGATTTATACTAAAAAGGCTTTATACAAAACTTTTAAAGGTAGTCAAACTTTTAAGTACTGAGAAAATTTCTCTTGATAATATTTTCAACATTCTTTGAAAAAATTTAATTACCTTCAATTTGCATTCGCGGTGTCCAATCGTAAAAGTTTTTTTAGTCAGTGCTCTTTTCTGGTCTTGAAGTTCCTTGAACCGTATAATGGCGCTTCCTGCTGGCTTTCCGCAGCGCAGCGTTTTGATCTATAAGAGATTTACAATTATTTGAGGTTAACTCTTTTATTATAATTTTTTAATTGAAGCAACACAGAATAAAGTAGTACTCGTTTGTTATTAAAACAAGCCTTTTAGAAAGTGTAGATTGGTAAAATCACAACACGAAAACAAAAACGGAAGTATGAAAACAAAAACAGAAGTAGGTGGTCAGAAAAAAATAATAAAACCATGGCTTACAATATTATACAATTTTTTTTTATCTTTTAGTGCAAAAATTACAATTGTAATATATATAGATTGTAACTGTTAATTAAGACATGTTTATTTAATATAACTTGAGTAAAGCTTGATTTAACATTATAAATAACTAAAACTTAAGAATTTGAGTCTATTATAAAAAAAAGTTATGTTTTGGAATTTTTCGAAGTTTTATAAGATAACTTGAAGAAATTGGGAAATTTTAAAATTTGACTATTCGGCCGAATGCCGAATATTCGGTGCATCCATATATAAAAGTAATCTAATTAAGCGCATGGGTTTTATTTGTAAATTGAAAAAAAGTAAAAGGCGAAAAGTATTTCCTGAATTATGGATTAATTATTTTATTAAGATTGAGGTAATTTTAAGTGTAAAACTTATTTAAACATAATGGTCGCAATTATATATAACAGGTTTACTTGAATAAGAGTATTTTCAAATTTCAAAAATAACAAAGCAAACCATTATACTGAATAATTTAAGCGGGACAAATCCTGAAGAATTTTTACAGTTATACGAAACACGAATTTTAAAAACTTTAAATTACCGTTTTTATTCGGTAAAGAAGGTGTTAATGGTAATCACAAATGATCGTTAATGGGTTAGACTTGCCTTGAAAATTTACTTAATAGTTTAAATATACCTTTAAATGTAGAACCTTTAAAAAAGCCATAAAATAATAAACAAGAGTATAGCGTTATTGTAGAAAGAAGCTTGGACCAATGTTACCATTAAGGAACAAAGTTATCAAATTCAAATTCATCTTACTTTGCACGTATGTAAGTTCTCCATATTCAGCAAATACTTGACGAATATCATTTTTACTTATTTGGAAAGGTATGTTACTGATAATTAATTGATGAGTTTCCATGTTATAACACTAACGATAATAAATATTCTAACTCTGTAATTTTAGCGTTCGCATTAACGAAGACGATTTCGAATGAAAAATATTGTAAGTATGGAATTCGTTGCAGTGTTTCCACTGCAAAAAATTAAAAATCCCTTCTAAAGAACCAAAAAATCCCTTTTTATCCCTCAACCGCCAACTTAGCAACCTTTTGCCGTGTATTCTTCTTTTTAATTCTTTACGCCAATGGGAATTTTTTTATGATGTCCCGCTCTCCATACTGCGATTTCATTGGTTGTTTTCTTTGACAAAGTGTTGAAACAAGCCCATACATTAACCATAATTCCTATGAATTAGTTGACAAAGATGCAAACAATGGCTGCTATGACAAAAAAAACCAAACTCACAACAAAATGGGCTAGTAGTGGCGGTGTGGCAATGCAGTACGCACTCGTTTTGGGTTTTGTTTTCTTTAAAAAACACCAGTATTCAACATTGGGAAGAATTGTAGAACCCATTGAAGGCCTAAACACTTGTTTGGAACGCAGGCAATTTGTTTATATATTGACATTTTGTTTAGTTAGTATTTTAAATAGAAACACGATCAGGGCAATTTGAAAACAAGAAAGAAAATTCTTAATTCCAATGTGCACCCTCCATAATAATAACGTTCAATAGCAAAACCTACTAGCAATAAACAAGCTCTACGAAATGACGAAAAAATAACATTAAAAAATTCCCATGCGCAACACCAGTGTCACCTACTAACACTGCATTTCGCCAGAAAATGCCATATAACCACAAAAAGTATTCATCGCCCTCTAGAATTCGCCATATCATTGGCGACAGAAACACCGTTGGATTATTAAAGCATACATTATAAGCATTACTATTACATACTTTGCATCTTGAACTTCTTTCAGTTTTGTTCAAAACTAACCATTTTTGAACAAAGTGGCAATTTTTTTTTAAATATCCCTAGTTTGGCTCATTTTCTCTTTCAAACCTGATAATATCCCTTAATATCCCTCAATCCCTTTTTCATCCCTCAAGAGGCCAAAATATCCCTTAAAAGGGATAAAATCCCTTAAAGTGGAAACACTGATTCGTTGTGAAAAAAAAGATATCAAGAATAATGCCAGAATCTAAATTAAATTATATAAAAAGTAATAAAAGTGTTTGGTTTAGTTTTGGTTAGATGTATGTTGATTTTTAATTGTCTATTTACTGAAGAAAAAAAACTATTTGATGTGGCAAATTTCCCACAAATAATTACATATAGTATATTAATTTGAAAAATAGCTTGGACATTCGGAATTTGGCTATTTTAATTGTATCAAAACAATCAAGAAAGTTAAAAAAAAATTAGTCAAGTTCTTCATAAACATTTTCAATCCGAATCCATCCTCAAGGATGCGATTGAGATGTAAAACAGAATGATTAGTTTGAAATTATTTTTTTTGTTTAAAATAAAAATAACTGTCCATTTTGAAGAAGTTCAAATTTGTTTGTCCTATTCCTTTAACCCTCGGTTACAGACGTATAAACCCGTCACCTAACTGTCAGGCTTTCCAGCAACACATAATTTTTTAAAAAATTATAAATTTACAAATTTTATTAAATTTTTAAAATTTAAAGCATGGAAGAGCCATTTATAACCATCTACTACAGGAATAAAAATTTAAGAAAATAAATTTTCAGTTAAAAATTGAAGAGCTGATTTCCAAAAGGCGTTAAGTCAATTTTTTGCATTTTGCAGAAAGCGCGATTTTGTTATAGAAGACTTATTATTGATTTTAAGGAAAAGATAATTTTTCCCAGTTATCTATGGATGATAGTAACGCTAAATTATATGGTTCAAAAAATCCTGAATATATAGTTTTTTATAAATAAAAAAAGAAAGAAAATGACAACCTTTCTTGGAAGCAAAAGTCACGAATTACGCCCTATTGGCACAAAAAAAATAACAAAAGGAATCGACTTCCGTTTGAAAGTAATTCAAGTATATGTCTTTCAATTACCTAATATGAAATATAAGATAATGAATGTCTTGCGATGGAGTCGAAATTACGAAATGGAAATTCTGTGCTTTTTACACGTTTAGGGTGCTAATACTGAAAAACTGTGGTTTTTGAACATTGATCGTCTGTCTAAAGCTCGAACTAATTGAATTACAGACATAAAGTTTGAGTTTGGTACACAAGTGTTTCTTACCTATCGGGCATTATAATAAGGTATTCGAGAAAATCTTGCATGCGCAACGGGTAGCTGCCATCGAATTTCTTTGGGTTTTAAAGGTATTACTACTATTACTGTAATGCGAAAAGAGATTACAGATTTTGAATTTGGTACACGAGTTCCCATTGTGCCAAAAAGGTTTTTGAGAAAATCGCACTTGCCAAAGAACTTTTTGGACTGTTAAGTTATTGAAATTAACTTATCAGAAGTAAATTTCCGTAAATCGTAAATCTCTCGGATTCACATGGGGTAGTGATGGGCTACCCATACGAGGCAGGGAATGTATGAGGCCAGTTTATATTATATATATATATATATATATATAATATATATATATATATATATATATATATATAAATATATATATATATATATATATATATATATATATATATATATATATATATATATATATATTATATATTATATATATATATATTATATAATATTTATATATTATATATATATAATTATATATATATATATAATATATATAATATATATATATATATATAACTGATACATTGTCATATAATATAAGTGATCGAATATTACGAATTATACTTATAAGTAATTAATAACTAAAGTAAAAGTTCTTTGGCAAGTGCGATTTTCTCAAAAACCTTTCAAAAGTCCCCGGAGGTCAAACCATATCCTCTCATAAAATCATAAAACGGGGTGAAAACTTATTTACGAGCTTTTTAAACCAAATTTCTACGAACTTAACGACAGCAAACAGAAACTACCGAGAGCTGCGACATCGCCAGCGTGCATCAACCACTAGCTACAGAAGCCCAGGCCAACACCACGCCTACTACGACGACAGCGGACTGCACTACTGCCACATCAACCACGAGAAAGGAAGGCCAATACCACGCCTATACCCACAACAATAGCAGAACTTCACTTCGGGTAACAAAAAACAGCTCAGCATCGAACCAACACATCGCACGCACTGGTAAATCCAACGAAGAAACAAGAACTATAGGTAGGATCAAATTTTATTTTTAAAAAGATGTATAAACATACGGGTAAATTTTAATCCTACGATACTGCTTGGCACGTTTCCAAAAACCTGCCAACTTGGCGAAACTAGCATGTTTTCCCCACTGAGCTAAAGAATACCGATCTGGAGTGAGTATGATAGTCAGCGCGCCGAAACCGCTTCACACCATCACACCTCAATCCTCAATCTTGGTTTATGCGTGCGAGTAGGCAAAAGAAGAACTAATTTTCAGTTTCATTTTGCTAATTTTTTTTTATTTTTCGTATACTTCCTTCAAATTTTTCATCTTCTATTTATCACCTTTAACCTAATGTAAGATTTATTCGAAAATTGTGATTTCTCGAACTTCGGTTGAAAATTTAGTGTTTTCTACGCGAGTGCAATTACGTTTCACCGAACATCCGAAAATGATACTTGATAGCCGACCGCGCATCCTCACGGCAGTGGTAAAACGCATTAGGCGCTGAGTGTTACGTACTATGGGACGTTAGGTTTACAATTTCCAATTAGGCACAATTTCTTTTATTCCTATCATAATGTAATACTCGTTGGACAATATAATTCTACTAATTGTTCTGCTTCTTTCCATACATAATCCATTGACAAATAAAGAAATTTCCATGTTTCCTGATCACTTTTTCAAACTGTTTTGGAACTTTGATCATTTCGCCTAATTCAAAACCATATTAAATTTATAATTTATTACGAAAACTTTTTTATGCATTCTATATTTAGAAGGGTCAAAAACATATAAATGCAATAAAAAATTCTATTAATATACATTTGAATTTTACTTGGAATTTATTTCTACATACTTCCAACTCATCACACATTTAATCCCCTTGAATAAGAGATTTATTCTTGTATTGGAAACAAATTTAAATTTGACACTTATAATAAAGGCTGAAGAACCATGTTTGATACTACATAAAAATGTATTTAAATCTATTTTCGAATAATGAGTAAGATATATGTACTCATAAAAAAAGAAATTGGATAAGGTACTAATCTACTTATAAACAAATACTAAAGTGAAAAAACTTTTTGTTTCCAAATCAAAACAGGAATTTACACTGAGCTAAAGGATATTCAGTGGAAATTGAGTGCCTATTTTTAAAGAACGATTAAGCAACCTGCAGTTGTAAAAAAGTATTTATACCAGGTATATCTAATATATACACCAACAAAAATAAGGTATAAATATCGATGTTATTTTGAAGGTACTTATAGTAAAGTACGATTTTTACTTTGATTTCATTCTTTTGTATTCCTGACAAAACGTTATATTTTCGTAATTCATTATAATAAAATTCAGCCAATTTTAGTTCTTAATTTTAAAACGCAAACAATCCCAATCGTAATCAGGCTTGTACATGGATCGTCGTCAATGGGGAATTATATTGACACTAGAATTGATAATTGAATACGGACCAATAACCCATAAGTTATATCATCAATATAATACGAAATAAAAAAATTGGAAATAAAAAATTTCTTCCAATATCTTGCTTCTTTTAGCAACTCCCAGCGTTTGTAAAAAAAATTACCATTAAAAAAATGCTTTTTTCTACATAAAAAAAAGGAAATTCATTACATAACAAGAAGTTCATAAAGAACTAAAATAGCCTACTTTCCTGTTACTTAAATACTTACTGAAGTTTTGAAGGGAAGAAAACTAGGTTCCTAACAGTAAATATCATCAACAACAGTTTCTACACTAGATTTATACACATTAGAAAAAAATATTGAAACACAGCATGCAGCTATAATTTAAACTTCTAAAAGCCAAAATCAACTATTTTCCTTAATATTCTTCGCAAATTAACTTAATATAATTCATCGTCTGCACGATTTATTTGTAGAATAATTCAATATTTATTAATAACAAAAGTAATGAAACTACTCCAAACTGCATTAAAAAAAATAAGAAATGTAAATTAAAACTAAGCATAATTGTATGCAAAAATATGCCTTGCCGCTTTCTTGGTAAACAATTAATGAACAATCAAAGAATCAAATTGTGCTACATTTTATGACGTCATTCCAAACTGATTCATGAAAATATTATTTTGCTTCAAATAAGTTTAAATACATAATGATTCTCATGCCATTGTTGATTTGGCAACAGTGATTTAAATGACTCAAAATTGAATTTCAATACTAATTCAATGGGAAGTTCGCTGACAAATTGTAGATTTATGTCCGTCCGGACGTACAGACAAAAGGTATGTAAGTTGGGTATCTGAGGTCAAGCTTTCTAACAAAAAAAAGAATTTTTAAGATCCGATGGATAGAACCGATTTTGGAAGGGGGGTACGGACAGACAGACAGACGGACGGACATCGACCGCATGTCAATACCTACTTTTTCATTTTTTTTAATTCTTTCGAATTAAAAAAAGAAAAGTAGGCTAAAAAAAGAATTTTTAAGATCCGATGGATAGAACCGATTTGGGAAGGGGGGTACGGACAGACAGACGGACAGACAGACATGCGAACAGACAGACGGACATCGACCGCATTTCAATACCTACAGTTATTTAAATGACTCAAAATTGAATTTCAATGCTAATTCAATGGGAAATTCGCCGACAGATAGTATATTTATGTCCGTCCGGACGTACAGACAGACGGACAAAAAGTATGAAAGTTGGGTATCTGAGGTCATAGCTTTCTAACAAAAAAAGAATTTTTAAGATCCGAATGATAGAACCGATTTTGGAAGAACAGTACGGACAGACAGATAGACGGACATCGACCGCATGTCAGTACCTACTATTTTTAAATAAATAAAGTTTCTCATGTCATTGTCTATTTGGCAACAGTGATTAAAATGACTCAAAATTGAATTTCAATGCTAATTCAATGGGAAATTCGCCGACAGATAGTAGATTTATGTCCGTCCGGACGTACAGACAGGCGGACAAAAAGTATGAAAGTTAGGTCTCTGATGTCATATCTTTCTAACAAAAAAAGAATTTATAAGATCCGATGGATAGAACCGATTTGGAAGGGGGGAACGGACGGACAGACAGAGACAGACGGACATCGACCGCATGTCAATACCTACTTTTTCATTTTTTTAATTCTTTCGAATTAAAAAAAGAAAAGTAGGCTAAAAACACGATGATTAAATCGATAGTATAAAATGATGTTAACCAGCGGAGAATGAGTTAGGCAAAAGGGTCGAATTAGTGTCTTTTTGCCTACTTCCAGCTTTTTATGTATCACTCCGCGGTGCTCGTTCGGTTACATGTAAAGTTCACAGAAGTCATCACTCCAGTATTCTAGTTAGTATTCTTGGTGCTTGCGATTTCACATCTACCGGAGCAAATGACGTCAGAAAGACATAATCGAATGGTAAAAATTGTAGCACCATCTATCCCATCAGTTCTTAAGCAGAGACCGATTTGAAAAGTTCGATTTAAAATGAAATATATTTTTTTATAATCATTTTTCAATTCGTCTCCACCTTTCAAAATTCTTTCGACTAAACAATTCTGGCAATTACAGAATTATTTTTATAGAAACTAGTCAAAACTGATTACCATGTATTTTTTTTAATTAATTGGGCTAATTCATTCAGTTTTATCTTTAAAATTTTCTATAGATTTAAAAAAAAAATCCTTTACTTACACCTACTCTCCAATATTAGTTAATTTATGAAAAATTTAAATGTGCAATTATTTTTAAGTAAAATATTTTTATACTGCAAAATATGTATATAAAATACTGGATTTTTTTTTTCAATCTTTAATTATTATACTACAGATTTAATATATATATCAAAATATATTGTAATGAAGGATTTTACTTAAAAGTATATTAAAAGTAATTTGAAGCATTTTAAAAATTTCTCTCTGAAATAAGAATTTTTTTTAATTCTTCCATTTATTTCAAATATAATGAATAAAACATTTAGTATTTAAAAAAAATAATTTAAATCTGGTACTTCATTTCTTTTTTAAAATAAAAAAATGGAATTTGTACTAAAAAAATAAAGTTATAAAAGGTTTATTAAATTTGACTAGCATTGTGCCTGCATAGTGTAATACATTTTATTTCCTACGGTTAAAAAAAAATTATTAAATGATTGAAAAGCCAGATAATTTTCAAGCATAAAAGGTACACAAGATTTTAATTTAGACAAAATTTTATATTTTTTCTAATAAAATTGTTTTACATATTATACATAAGGTTTTATATGCAAATTTAGTATGCATAAAGGCACATATTATACATGAGGTTTTTACATGCGTTTCATATGAAAATTTATATATATTCAAATATTTTTAGTTTTCAAGGATATTTACTTTCTCTTATGAACTTAGTTTGTAGTGTTTTTTAGTTTTTATTGAATGTTCAATTTTTTATAAAGTAAAGGAATGTACTTTTATTTTTTCATGATCTTTATGAAAAAATATGAAATTGAAATGAAAAATACATATCTTTCAGTACAATCGTTTATACACTAATAATCTAAAATAATTCTATGCACAATATATAAAGAGACAAAGAAAATTTCTTTTAACAAAAAGGAAAGAATAACATTGAATTGATGACCTTGTAACAATGATGAATGAAAATAATAATGTAAAAAATGTCAACGAGGCTCAAATTTAATAAGTTTATAATCTGGATATATATCAGGCTTGAAGTTGGTGAAAAAATGTAAAATGTTACTATATATTTATATTCATGATAAATAATATAAAATGTGATATATAATATAATTATATAAAAATATATTATGTATCATGTAATTACACATAAAAAAGCTCAGAATTACTGACTGTTCATACAATTGTAAATGTAGTTTTCCCTACTGAAAACAAACTTCTGTGATCTTTGCACATTTTTTGAATTCATTCATTGATAAAAACTACAATTAAATCTACGAAACCAGGGCCTCCTAGAAGAAGAAGCGAAAGGGAAAAATATTATTGTAAAAAAATATTACTATTTTTTCCCTTTCCCTTCTTCTAGGAGGCCCTGACGAAACACGGTTAATGAAAATAGGTATTTTTGGAATTTAAAACCTTAAATTAAAAGCTGTTGAGCACGATATTGTGTGGAAGCGGTTTAAGTGATATGTTCTGTTACAAACCTACTTGTTTAATTTTAACACTAAAAATTATCAATAAACGAGGTAAGTAATTCTTTTTAAATTAAAAAATATTTATTAAAATACATATTTCCAAAAATCCAATAAAATTAATTGTCCAAGTTAAACATACCACTAGTAGTCTGTTCCTTTGTATTCTTTAATTTTTTACAAAAAAAAAAGCAAATCTTTTAAGCACAAAAATAATCATCCGTCGTCAAGAAAATTGCAGTGGTAATGAATCTCCTGCGAAAGTCAACTATGCACCCCTACAACAAATTCCCAGAAGCCATAAATGTGTCGGGAGAGTGACTTGAGATGTCCCCAAATAGCTGGACCCTTCTTTTTTATTTGTTTTTGCCTAGCTTTTAATTCCAGATTTCTAATAGGCTAAGTAGCTGTAGCCTAGAGCGGCAAATTTTTTTGGGGCGGCAAATTTTACGACAAATTAAAACGACCTTCGACATAAAAAAATTATTATAAAGAAACTAATATTTTTAAGAAAGAAAACAAAATAATTTACATTAATGCGTAAACAGTAAACGTATATATAGTACTAATATTTCCTAGCAAACATGGTCGCTGCAAGGGAAAGTGCACCCCTCCTCCCGGATTTCGAAGTTGAAAGAAAATGGTAGAAGAGTTTAAAAAAATTCGCCTATTTCGCTTTAGTGTGTAAAGATGATTCTAATATGTGTATCTATTTTAAACAGCACATACCACCCTATTTTGCAGCTAACCAGCTACCTTTCCCCGAAGTGGAGAATATTGTAACTGGGGCGACAAATCGTAGCTACAAGCGGCAAATCTTTAAATCCGGCCCTGGCTTAGTGGTAAGCTTATGCACTCAAGGTCAATTGATGGAGTGTACGAACTACGATTGAAACGAAGCGAACATTTTGCCAATAATAATCTTTGTATAGTCCTTTATAAAAATGCCTATCTTTAGTTTAAACGCGTTTACTGAGAAATGTAAATTTCTTGCTTTAAAAATTTTCACGTAACGCATGATTTCAACAAAAAGTTTTATAGATAACTTCACCAATTTTGTTTCCAGCATATTGATAAAAAATGTTTTATAGGCTCTGAACTAGTAGAATTATAGGGTTCTATATGTAATTTCATTTTTTATACCTGGTTTTTCAAAGTAACAATTTTTTTTAAAAGGCAATTTTTAACGAAAACTCTTATTATTGTGTCTCGATGAACAATATTTTTCCCTTTTCAATATATCAATATATTCAATTTTTTTTTATGAAATAAGATTTTGCGTAACGACGTTTTTACTCCCTAATTAAACAACATAATAGCTAAAAATTTATTAAAGAGGGGAGAGTTTGTATTCTCGATTTTTTACTGTATAATTTTTATCGATATAAGTGTTTTAAAAATATATTTATATGTTAAAAATAATGGTTTTCAAAAAATTTATCTCGGAATGTAGGTGGATACCTTAAAAGGGTTATGTTTTCCGGCATCATAAGTTCGTTTTACCCCGACGGCTAGCCTTGCCTGACCGGGGAGCTGAGTCCCCATAACCCCCCCCTGCCACCATCCCTGTCTGAGATTTGAGAAAACATATTCATTAGTTTGGGTTTAACTTATTAAATATAAATGCTAAGATTTTTTTTTGCCATTGAAAATGTAGATGGCGCACGTTTTCGCTTCGTAGTTCTTTGAGTTTTTCTCCGGTAGATGGAAATCGCGTGCTTGCGATTTAATCTACTGGACAAATGACGTCAGAAAGACATAATCGAATGTAAAAATTGTAGCGCCATCTACCCATCGTTCTTAACAGAGACCGATTTGAAAAGTTCGATTTAAAATGAAAATATTTTTTTATAATCATTTTCAATTGTCTCTCCTTTTCAAAATTCTTTCGATAAACAATTCTGGCAATAAGAATTATTTTTATAGAAACTATTCAAAACGATTACCATGATTTTTTTTAAATTAAAAAGGGCTAATTCATTCAGTTTTATCTTTAAAATTTTCTTAGATTTAAAAAAAAACCTTTATTTACACCCTCCTCTCCAATATTAGTTTAATTTTATGAAAAATTTAAATGTGCAATTTTTTTTAAGTAAAATATTTTTATTACTGCCAAATTATGTAATATAAATACTGGAATTTTTTTTCAATCTTTAATTATTATACTACAGATTTAAATATATATATCAAAATATATTGTAATGAAGGATTTACTTAAAAGTATATTAAAAGTAATTTTGAAGCATTTGACAAATTTCCTCTGAAATAGAATTTTTTTAATTCTTCATTTATTTCAATTAAATGAATTAAAACAGTTAGTATTTACAAAAAATAATTTAAATCTGGTACTTCATTTCTTTTTTAAAATAAAAAAATGGAATTGTACTAAAAAAAATAAAGTTATAAAGGTTTATTAAATTTGATAGCATTTTGCCTGCATAGTGTAATACATTTTATTTCCTACTGGTTAAAAAAAAATATTTAAATGATTGAAAAGCCAGATAATTTTCAAGCAAAAAAGGTAACAAGATTTGAATTTAAGACTTTATATTTTTTATAATAAAATTGTTATACATATTATACATAAGGTTGCAAATTTCGTATGCATAAGGCACATCTATTATACGTTTTACATGCGTTTCATATGAAAATTTATATATATTCAAATATTTTTAGTTTCAAGGATATTACTTTCTCTATGAACTTAGTTTTTTAGTGTTTTTTATGTTTTTATTGGAGTGTTCAATTTTTATAAAGTAAATGGAATTTTTTTTTCATGATCTTTATGAAAAAATAATGAAATTGAAATGAAAAAACATATCTTTCATACAATCGTTAGTACACATAATAATCTAAATAATTTCTATGCCAAATATATAAAGAGACAAAGGAAAAATTTCTTTTAACAAAAAGGAAAAGAATAACATTGAATTGATGACCTTGTAACATTGATTGATGACCAATTAATAATGTAAAAAATGTCAATGAGGCTCAAATTTAATAAGTTTATAATCTGGATATATATCAAGCTTGAAGTTGGTGAAAAAATGTAAAATGTTACTATATATTATATTCATGATAAATAATATAAAAGTGATATATATAATATAATTACATAAAATATATTATTTTATCATGTAATTACACATAAAAAAACTCAGAATTACTGACTGTTCATACAATTGTAAATGTAGTTTTCCCCTTTCCCTTCTTCTAGGAGGCCCTGACGAAACACGGTTAATGAAAATATGTATTTTGGAATTTAAAACCTTAATTAAAAAGCTGTTGAGCACGAATATTGTGTGGAAGCGGTTTAAGTGATATGTTCTGTTACAAATCTACTTGTTTAATCTTTAACACTAAAAGAAGAAAGAGAAGAGTTTAAAAAAATTCGCCTATTTCGCTTTAGTGTGTAAAGATGATTTAATATGTGTATCTATTTAAACAGCACATACCACCCTATTTTGCAGCTAACCAGCTACCTTTCCCCGAAGTGGGAGAATATTGTGACTGGGCGACAAAATCGTAGCCTACAAGCGGCAAATCCTTTAAATCCGGCCCGGCTTAGTGGTAAACTTAGCACTCAAGGTCAATTGATGGATGGGGCCGAACTACGATTGAAACGAAGAGAACATTTTGCCAATAATAATCTTTGTATAGTCCTTTATAAAATGCCTATCTTTAGTTTAAAAGCGTTTACTGAGAAATGTAATTTTTGCTTTAAAAATTTTTTCACGTAATGCATGATTTCACAAAAAGTTTTATAGAAAAACTTCACCGAATTTTTTTTTTTTTACCTTTTTTTTTGTCCAGAAAACCCTAAAAAAAAATTTTTTTATAAAAATGTTTTTTTAGGCTCTGAACTAGAGAATTATATGGTTTCTTATGTAATTTTCCCTTTTTTTATAGCTGGTTTTTCAAAGTAACAATTTTTTTAAAAAAAGGAAAATTTTTAACGAAAACTCTTTGTTTGTGCTCTCGATGAACAATATTTTTTTCCCTTTCAATAATCAATATATTCAATTTTTTTTTTAAAAATAATATAAGATAGCGTCACGACGTTTTACTCCCTAATTTAACAACATAATAGCTAAAAAGTATAAAGAGGGGAGAGTTTGTTATTCTCGATTTTTTTTCTGTATATTTTATTCGATTTTAAAGTGTTAAAAATATATTTATATGCTTTAAATTTTTTTTAAAACCATTATTTTTTAATGGTTTTCAAAAAATTTATCTCGAATGTAGGTGGATACCTTAAAAGGGTTATGTTTTCCCGGCATCATAAGTTCGTTTTAAACCCGTCGGCTAGCCTTGGGCCCGACCGGGGAGCTGAGTCCCCATAACCCACCGCTGCCACCATCCCTGTCTGGGATTCAGAGGTGCCGATCCCCCCCAGAGTAACGACGCACCCCCCCCCCTAGAAAATTTGGAAAATTTTTACCCCCCCCCCCAAAAAAAAAAAAAAAAAAAAAACGGGAGTTTTTTATTATATGGGCTAGGGGGGTACCTAACCAAAGTCGACTCTAACTACATCTTTAAGGTGTTTTATAGAAAACCTTTTAGGGAAAATGATATTTTGAGTACCATCGAATGGGGTAACCAGGGGCCGGAATTTTAAATAGGCTAAGTATAGGCTGTTCCTAACGTCGAATTTTTGGGGCGGCCCCAATTTCACGACCAATTAAACAGCATTCGGCAAAAAATATTATTTAAAGATACGAATATTTTTAAGAAAGAAAACAAATATTTTACATTATGCGAAAACCGTAAATATATAATACTAATTTCGTAGAAAACATGGTAGCGGGGGGGCAATTGCCCTCTCCTCCGGTTTAAAATTTGAAAGAAAAATAGCAAACAGTTTTTTTTTTTAAATCCCCTGTTTCGCTTTCATTTGGGAAAGGTACATAGAGTTCTAAATGTGTATTTTTTTTTAAACAACACATCCCCCCCTTTTTTTGCAAAAACCCCAGCTACCGTTCCCCAAGGGGGGGAAGAATATTGTGACGGGGGCGGCAAATAATCGTATCCCCTACAAGCGGCAAATTTTAAAAATCCGGACCGAAACTTTTTTCCCAAAAAAAAAAAACCCTAGTATGCTTCCCTTAAATATTTTCTAATTATAGGAAAAGCAGAGCCCCCCAAATCGAAAAAGGGGGGAAGCACCTTTTGTTGGAATAATTTTATAATGGGGAATTACAAGCAATTTTAATTTTCCTTCAAAAAGGTTTTCTTTAAAAGCAAAAGCATCGGAATCTAAAAATTTTGGAAAAATTCGCAAAAAAATTTATGTAATATATTATTTTTTAAACAAAAAAATAGCGGACACGTGATCCAAAAAAAAAACGGCTTCCAATTCTTCCCCCAATTTAATGAAAAAAAAGTTTTTTGGGGTTAGCTTTTTATCTGTAAAAAAAACATTGACATCATCAAACAAATCAGAATTATTTTAAATTTTTACAAGGGTAGTTTATTTAAAAAAAACTAAAATTTTAAAAAATTAAAATTAAATGTAACAAAATTTTTCCCCGTGAAATCGGAATTGAAATTTAATTTTTTTCAACACCAAGACCCACATTTTTGACACAAGCAAGACGCAAGTTTTTCCCTATGATTCTAAAGAATCATTTTTTTTTTAGTTCGAGTCTAATTTGGCGGGAAAAAAGTCAGAAATTTATTGAAGGTCAAATTTGTAAAACTGTTAAACAAAGTTAAAAAGATTTATAGCCAGCTGCAAAAAATGGCGGGAATTTCATTGATATTTTGGCAAAAGTCATCAATTATCGAAATTTTTATAAACTGCGTGAGATTTATGAGTTTTAAACTTGTTACGTGACGTTTTGTTTATGCACAAATTGTAAAAAAATCTTTTTCTGGTATGGTAGCGCCATCGAACATAATTTATAACCCCTTTTTTTCCTGGTGTTGCTTCGAATTTGGTTCCCATTATATTTTTAAGGGGATTTTATTTTTTTGCCACTTTGTGTTTTATTTTAAACCCCAAAAAAAAAATTTGCAGAGTAAATTCTGAGTCCCCCCCCCCCCCCCCCCCCGGTGTTGCGTCGGGGGGGGGGGGGGCAGTAATTAGTAAAAATAAAAGTTAATGAGTTTTTTTTTAAAAAGATTGGCAGTTTCTTAATAATTTTATAAAAATTTAAAAAACCCCCTAAAATTTCAACGACGCATTGCGCGTTTCCCCCCCCCGTAGGCACCCCGCTGGGATTTGAGAAAAATATTCATTAGTTTGGTTTAATTTTAAAATAAATGCTAAGTTTTTTTTCCATTTTAAAAGATAGTGGCGCCCCGATTTTCGCTATTCGCTTAGTCTCTCTGAGTATTTTTTTCCCCGGAGATGTGAAATTGCAAGCACCGTAAACACGAGGGTGCTGGACATTTCACTCCAGCAGGGACTGACGTCAGACAGACGTAAGGAAATGGCAAAAATCGTGGCGCCCCCATCGTTTTAAAAACAAAAAAAATATTTTTAAAATTTTTAAAAGTTAAAAAACCCAAAAAAATGAATTTGTTTTCTCAACAGGGCTGCGGCAACAGGGGGGGTTTTGGAGGGGCAGCCCCCGGTCAGGCAAAAGGCCGTCGCGTCGGGGGTTTAAAAAAATTATGATCCTTAAAAACCAACACTTTTTAAGATCCGCCTTCGTTCGAGACAAAAAAATTTTTAAAAACCCTTATTTATAAGCATTTAAATTTTTCCGACCAGGCATCCCCCGGCCCGTTTATTTGTTTTTTAGCTCTAGAAAAAAGCAAATGTCCGAGACCCCGGGTTTTATTTTATGTATATAAGTTAAATAATTTTAACCCTAATTAAAAAAATAAAAGAAAAAAAATTTTAATACAAATCTTTTAACAAATTTTCAGGATTTTTTGTTAAATTTTAAGGGGGTAAACGCCATTACGCAAAATCTTTTTTTATAAAAACTATTTAAGAAAAACCCAAATTTTTTTTTTAAGTTATAGTGCTAACCCTGTTAAAAAGGCAATGAACTAAAACTAAGAGATATATAGAAAAGGGGGAAAAAAAAAAAAAGTTCTTCGGAAACAATACCAGAGTTTTTGTTAAAAAAAACAAAGAAAAAAAATTAAAACTTTGAAAAACCAGCAATAAAAATGGAAAATTACAATATGGAAACCTAGATTCTAGTTTTGAGCCTTTAAACTTTTATTATTATTTTTTTTTTTCAATTATTATTTTTGAAAAAAAAAAAATTTAGTCTAATTAAGTAGTGGTGTTAAGTGGAGTTGAACCCCGTAAGGCAAAATGAATAAGACGAAAAAAAAAAAAAAATTTTTAAAAAAAAAAAAAAATTTTTTGATAATGGGGAAAACAAATCGCATGACAACACAAAAAAAACCCTTATGGGTTCAATTTGATAAAGTCCATGAAAATATTTAAATATATGATTCTCCCGGTTTTTTCCGAATGCCTCCATTATGGTCAAATTTTAGCAATTGTACATAATGACAAAAAAAAAAATTTTTTAAAAAAATTCAGAAATGCCTGTGCAGAAAAAGCAAATGGAAGTGCACGCAAAAAATTTTAAAGTAAACGCACGGAAAGAAACAAAAATCAAAAAATTTAATATGAGTTTGCCAGTGCAGTGCTTTACCGCAGTTACACAAAACCCCGGCAGCGCCTTGAGCTTCGCTCAAGGCGTGACAGAGCAATGTAACCCCAATATTTTTTTTCTCGCTGGGTTTCGCTCGGGGGTTAAACCCGAACCCGAGCGAGTTTTTCCCAACGGATGGGAAAAAAAAAGGTAAAATTAAAGGAAAGGGTTACCATGGTTTGAATGCACCTCTTGGGGGTTCTCTCTTTTTTTGCGATCCTAAAATGGGAAAAAAATTTTAAAACTTCAATGAATTTATGAGTTTTTTTAAAGGTTTTAAAAATAATTTTTTTTTTAAACAGGACGATTTTTTTTTT